>AIHY01001437.1:0-10808 GCA_000331125.1 Phytomonas serpens 9T
CTTTCCAATAACAATAATAATAAACTAAAATCATTGAAATTAAAGCTTTCAGAGCATACAACCACCTATCAGCATTTTTTCCCAGGGGGGGGATTTCTTTCAGTATAAGCTTATACATCAGAAATAAAGGAAGAGAAGATTTTTTAGCGTGAGGACGAAGAGACATGCAATAATAATCCTTTTTGGCTATATCTTTTACCTCTGTATCATCCCCAAGTGCGGCTATATCATTCTAAAGGGTAAAAAATGAATGCTTAATTGCGAATCCAAAAACAGAAAAAAGCATATTGATATTGGGAAAGGTAATAAAGATCGTGAACCCCGAGCACTCCAAAAAATACGTATAAATAGGGAATATAAAGTACGTAAAAACAATACTACATGTGAAGACAACTATTCTTTGTGTTAAAAAGGGGGGGTTACGAACTCACATCACCTGCAGAAGATTTTCCCTTAACACATCAAGAGGACTATTCTGAATTCATTTGTCGTTAAAAATACGTCAAAATATTTTTGTCCCTCACGTGTTTTAAACGTTATCCTAGCAAGGTAATCTCATAAAGGAGAGATTCATTTTTTACGTTATATTTATACCACTTTCACCTTTAAAAACTGCATACAAAAACACACACACTAACAAACACGCAGAAAAAAAAGGAAACACACATCACCCTGATTATTAATGATCTATATATGCTTTTCCATGTCATGACAGTAAGGTGAACCCGATATTTTCCCCCCTCAGCATTCCTTTGTGTCTCGTCGTTACCTTTTACTATGAAAGGATCCCAGCGACGATCTCAGCGGACCTATTAATTGCTGTCATCAGGTCACCAACGTCGGTTGACGGGCTATTCGCAAAAGCTGACAGCGACACGCGTATCTCATTCTCATCGAGGACGTAACCGAGACCATAACCGTTCTGTATGGCTGGACCAAAAGAGTAATACTGTAGCCATGGCTGCGTAAACTGAGATGTTTGCAACGTAAAGGTATTTATCTGCCTGTATGCCGCGTCGTTAAAGAAGGCCAGAGCATCCTCATCCTTGCATTTATCTGCGATGTGCTGCAAGGCCAGGAGATGGCGATCAATGCCTTGGCCGCACTTGGCTTCCATCGTCAGCTCGTCATGGCGACGCGCGGCTTTATAAATAAATTCCCTTAACTCCTCCTTTCGCGTGGAGGGTGGCACAGATGGAGTGCCTTCAGGAGCTGCCGCAGCGATAAGTTGCGCTTTCTCTATTTCCGCTAGCCGAGAGACGAGGGCGAGCATCTCAATTGTGGCACTCCTCAATACCTCTGTCGCGCCATGAAAGAACGACGTTGTCGGGCAGATTTCCGACGTACAGCACAGCTTCTCGTGAAACATGTACCGTGCGAGGTGGATAACGATCTGAACAAATGCGTCCGCGCTCACACCCATCTTGGCCAGCTGAGTGCTGCCATACGGGAGGCCCAACAGACGCACCTCCGTATCACTCACCAACGCCTTTGCCTCCTGCCGCGCGGTACGGATGTGCGTCGCGAAGGACTTTCCATAGGTGATGTCCACGTGACGCATAATTTGAGTTGCTTGGGCACCATCCACGCCGCTTGTGGATACGACCCCCGAGGGTGTCTCCGTAGCCATAATCCTCAGCACGTCGTCAATCCAGCGCGCCCAGTGTGCCCGCCCGCCGGTGGTGGACTCCAAATTAAATGCTACTTGCCCGTCGGCGGAGACGATGGCCTGGTGCTTGTCGTAGCACCGATTCTCTAACTCCTCTTTGCCGCCGCAGAGCGCAGACGCGACCGCGAGGGATTCGTCATTTCCCCAAGCCTGGCTATCGAGACATATGACTAAGATACTTTGATGAAAGAGCCAAAGCAACTCGGCGTTTTCGGCATTGCTGATGAGTTCCTGGTAGGTCTGGCCCCAGAGCCCGCGGCTGCCGGCCGTCAGTACCGTCACTGGAGTGGTGTTATCCTCATCCGGTGTGATGGAGAGAATCAACTCGAAAGCCTTCTGAATTAATGACCGATCTAGAACCTTTTGGTTGTCGTCGAACACCCGCACAAGGTATGGATGGCCGTCATGCAGTACGATAACGTGGCGAAGCTTTGTCAATGGTGTTGTGTGAATCGTGTCCTTTTCCTTCGAAGGAATTAGACTACGGCCGAATTCTGTCTCAAGCGGTGAGAGGTCAACATTAGGATCTACTACCTCGACACCATTTCGTACTACATTCTCAATCCAGCGCGCTACACCGTGCGCTATCGCTGCGGCAACGCCCACTTGCGTTCCATCTGTTCCTTTGATCCCTTTTTTTAGAACAAGACCAGGGTTACGGTTCACTTCCAGCGGAAGCCGACTGCTAAGCCGTGCATTAGCCATGAGAGATTCCACATATGTATATGGGTAGGACCCGGCGTCAGATGCGGCCTTGTCCATCTCGAGGATCTGTTTTTGATAAGCAGGAGCTGAATTATTCAAAAAGGCTTCAAAACGCAAGAGATGCTGAGCGCCGGCCTCACCCTTCTGAAGAGGAATTAATGACGTACGATAGCGACTCGCAGTTGCCTCAAGCGAAGGAATTGGCAGTCTCGGTAGGCTCAAAGCATTGTGAGCAAGCTTGCTTAGTGGAATGCACTTCATCGTTTTGTGAGACATTGTATTCAGAGAAAAAATAAAGGGATGTAATGTGAAGAAACGTGTACGTGTTTATCGCTTAGAAAAATAATAAAACAGGAAAAAATTTCTCCTCTGTGTCTCTCCCTTTTTAATTTCTATTATTGCCTTTCTGTGTGCGCGGTTCACGACTTAATGAGAAAGATATGAAAGGTGTATTCCTCTTCGGCACCTTTCGCTAGTTAGCCTTATATAATTGGGGTTATGTATAAATCTGGTAGCTTTCTTGACGTATTTACTTCACCAGTTTCACCTATTTTATTGTATAAGGTGTTCTTCCCTTTCAAAGGGGTGGTGGGATAAGAAGGAGGGGTAAGGAAAAGGTTTCTTTAGATTAATACTCTTCTTCGTGGTATAGTGGAAAAAGCGAATCTAGGACCAAAGGCAATCGAAAAAAAGCTTAGAAGATTCCTTTAGCCGGGAATTTTTTATACGAAATAAGATAAAGCGCTTGACAAAGGAGTGAGGGGGTAAAAGAAAAAACGTGCAAATATTAATTAAGCCTGAAAGATCATTTTTGAGGAATTCGTTGTTGACGATATTGTTCTCCTTAACTCACCAAAGAATGAGAAATATAAAGCATCCCGCTTTTATTAGAATAAAACAATTTCGCATTGTTTATGGTGACTTCTGCACAGACATATGGATTAGACTTTATAAATTGGCATAATGAATCGAATACAAGATCGTCTCCCATAGGTCTATTTATTCATAACATTCATTTTATGCAGACAAAACTCTACAAGCATAAACAATAGCAATAAAAGTAAATCAGGGCTGCACCTATACCTTTCCCATTGATTTGTCACCACTTCATGGCCTCACCCTTAGAATCCAACCTATTTCATAGACGCCGCTGCCACTGATGTTTCGTAGTGGGATATCTGACCCATAATGCAGTCAAAGGTGTCATCAATGTCCTCATCCTCCCAGTCATCCTCCCAAGACTTGGCAACCTCTTCCTCAAACTGTCCGCTGATTTGGCGCGCACTTAGTGTACGCATGGACCCTCCACTCCCAGGCACAACTAAACCCCCGGTTGGGACGTCGGGTTGGAAACTCTTGAAATCATTAAAGGCGTCATCAGCTTCGTTATACCAGGAGGACCATACTTTATCATTCTTCGGAAGATCAAGCACAGCATATGCTGTCTGTAAAATGGACATCGAATTTATGTTATTGGAGACGTTCATATCAACGTCTTTTTTCTTCAGATCTTCCCCCGTAGCAGAAACCTGCCCAGTAGTGTGTAAATCGGATTTCTTATACATTCTGCCTTTCTATCACTTGCTTTTATTGCTTTTGTGTTATGGGAAAGGAAATAGATATACTGAGGAACTATAGCAGTACGCTGCAAATCTTTTCTTAAATGTGAAATATGTACGCTAAGGCAAATGCGATAAGGTATATCAAAAGAACTATACGCACTTCTTTGTCTCATTAAGAAGATGGATAGAAATGAATAAAATGTCACGACATTGCTGGAACAAATAAAATAGTTGCCCCCTGATTTGTTCATCACTATTTCAAACTTTGAGAATATTGATTAAGCATTCTACTTAATCAACACCCCTCTAATTCGAAAGTATGAATTTTTCCGACGATATATTTTTTCCCGAATTGTGTACACCATCTTAGAATAGATATACAAGTCAATAGTATGCAAAAATGCCGAATGGTAGAGGCAGCAATCGAAAATACCCCCAAATAAGGAGGCATCATGTCATTTGTTTCCGACTCCACCGTCTATTAGTGAACTGCTTATATTTTCAGTATATAGGGTAAAGTAACTCTTACTGAAAACAGCATTCGATTCCCTATACCATTTGCGCAGGAGCACTTCATCACCTCGCAAGCTGCTTTAAGTTTTTTGAGGTTTGCAATTATTTCAAATATACACAAAGGTATCCATATCCAAGTATGCCATGATAATGAATATTCATTTTAAATTATCCAAATTTTCCCTAGGAGCATATGTTTTAGCAAATATTTTGTACTTTGTTTTTTTTACGCACACAAAGGTGCAGAAAGGAGAAAATAACCCTTCATTTTGAGACAAAAATAAGAGAAAGCCAACCCCGGATGATTTAAGGTCATTCACGACGGTGGATGGCTCCTTCACAAACCCTCAAACCGTCCTACATTTCACACACTCAACATTCAGATTTCCTTCATAAGTTTTAATAAGAAACACCCATCCTCCTTAAGTAAAATTAATGTAAGAATGTTACAGAATTCAATCCCCACATTTTGCATATTCTCCACACGCCGTCTTATCCGTCTCAGTAAGATACGGCTCCCAACACCGTGCCATGCATTCTGTACGTCTCGCGATCGTATCAAGCGAAGTACCATAGGCAGTCATTAAGTGATTCATAACTGAAAGCCCGGTCCCTCTGGTTGGTGGGAAAATTTTCTCGATATTCGTCGGCTTCACAATGTAATTCCCATTTCGGTCGATTTTAACTTCGATCCCAACGTGGTAATCGCAGAATATCCGCATTGTTGCCACAAGGTCGCTTTCATTCGTCACGCGAAACGTTCTAGGGACCGAACGGTTGTAAAGTCGCCAGAATAATCCGTTCCCTGTGCGAGGCGTACCATAACTGTATACTGTAACTTCCGGAATGGGATATCTTATGCGCTTGAGCTCACGCGTTACCGAGTACGCGCAGAGAGATGCGAGTGCCCCGCCCAAACTATGCCCTGTTGTGAAAACACGATAAACAGTGTCGGGATCACTCTGAAGCACATCAAGAAGTTTCGGAATTATCACTGGCCTCATCGCCTTCCATATGGTGAGGAATCCACCATGACAAGTGGGCCTCCACATCTGCCCGAAACAGGAGCTGCCTGTAAAGGCGCCGCTGTTGAGCTTGGTCATAAAGGAATCGTGATTACCACTGGATTTCATGGCCTCAATATCCTCTACCATTTCATCCCATACTACGTGATTGAGGTTCATGTCATCTCGTGCGTTGCTCCAGTTGGCGGTCCCTCGCAAGGCAATCACAATACGCGGGGCTTTGTATAAATGCTCGCGAGAATTCGTATCGATCTGCGCAATAAGAACCTGTACCTCTTTGATCTGCGTTACAAAAATGGGCTTGTAACCATATTTCTCAACGTTCATGGGAAGTACTCCAGTGTGTAGCTGAGGCTTTTCGGAAACTGCGGGTGTCGTGGACTGTTCAGATGTGATTTTATCCTGCCCACTATGAGTGCAATGGTTTAGATTGCTGAGAGAACTCGTTTGTTTTACAGACGTTTTGTTTTGGGCTTGCACCTTGCTATCATCCGCCTCGAGATTTGACGAAGCCAAATAGTTCTTACGAGGACATTCCGTGTGAGCACCTGTTTCAATGCTAATTCTCACGTCCGTTGGGGACACCACTTGGGTATAAGGGGCTGTCACATGCTTTTCTTCTTCTTTGGAATTCGTCACGTTGGATGCATCTGGGTTTTCCACATTAGCGTGCGCACGGCAAATTTCACCAGCCTCGATGGGTCGTTTCCCAACTATTTCAGATCTATCTTGATCATTGTAAGCACGATTCGGACTGGTATTTGCTCTCTCTGGCCCTGAGAGTTCATCCTTTTTATTTGAAACACCTGTGATACCACCATCACGTCTAAAGAAACTCTTCAAATGATGTATAATCCTTTGAAACACGTTGCTCAGGTCTGAGCCATTATTTATCTCTACGGCTTCAGCGGTGCTGCCCTCCTCGATTCGGTATACCTCCCAGGATAAGTTGAAGCAATCGATTGCGGTCTCAAGATTGAAGAAAGGTAAGTAGTTGGCGTTATCAAAAGGTTTATAGAACGCGTTTAGCATGATTTTCTGCAGTTGATCAATGTGGTGCATCGGTCGTGTGAATAGATTCCGCTCAGCCACCCCCACAAGTGTATTTATCCCAATGTGGACCTTATCCATGGCTTTTCGAAACGTAAAGTGATGGGATTCGGAACTCACATTAGTAGTATCAGCGTCAAAATTTTGTGTTAAATACATCTCATTCGGGGTATGAGCTGAGCAGCTCCTGCACGACTGCCTCACCCCGGTAGTAAGCATCGATGTGGCGTCGTAGTCATGGGAACGCTCCCGCTTGTGGGGTCCTTGCCGCTCAGACGCCACATATCGAATAGGCGCTAATGCAGCATCATTCCCCTGGCTGGGAGATCTCGACTTCACCAGCGTGCGCATCGCAAGAGCGACCGAATTAATTGACGAGGCATCCCTATTTGTCGCGGAGAGTGGAGGGGAATACCCCTCCCCACTTGACAGCGTCTCTGCCCTACGGTTATCGGAGGGCACTAGGATAAGCCGACTGCAGTGGGGCTGTGCTGAGGCTATACCAACATCTCCTCGAGCGAACGTCCGCTGCGTGCTCCTTTCTAGTCGTGAGAGATGCTTAGCGGACCCCTCTACACTAAGTCCCAGTCCGGGGCTTCGTAAGCTCAATACCTGTGTATCGAGGACCCGTGATGAATCGGCAACTGCGGTAACAAGGGGGGATTTGTCACCCTGCGTCATGGCACGCCTTGAGCGTGCGAGCAACAAACAATCATCATCGGGCAATTCTGGCAAGTAGGAACTGCTGAAGCGGTCCATATGGACCAATCGCCTCGGTACATCTTCTCCGCGGGTAGTGCTATGCGTGTTCAAGTCTTCTTCGATAAATCCCACCTTTGATCCCACTCTTGAATGAAACCTATTGGGAAGCTTTGGGGAGGCTGAAAGTCCGAAAGGTTGGTTGTTCTGCTCGTCCTTTGAAGCGATGTTAGTCACCTTTGGTGAGCTATAGTCATGAGGGCTATTGTTGTTTGGAATGCGTATAGGCACTATCACTGTCTCTGAATCATGGTGGTAATCCTTTTGTGAACGATGCTGTTGAAACTTCCTTGAGGTACCCATCTTCGACGAATTCGGAATAGCAAGTGTATCCTCATTTTGTTTGACTTCTTTTGTGTAGGGATATGGAATATTTGGCTGAGGGTCGGGAGACATGGGATCATAAGGATGGTTAGGACTCATGAAACCCTCTCGCTGATTCCGTCGTCTCAACTGAGACTGCTCCGCACTTCGTATCGTCAACTCCGAGGTGGTTCGTGTAAGGGTATGGCCTCGCTGTTCGTCTTCTCTACTATAATTCTTTTTCCTTTTCAGTAGCGCCATCATCTGACGCCTGTGAAAATCTACTTGCAGCGTGTAAAAATTAGTTTCTTGATGCTCGGTAAAGAATATATACTGACTCCCACCATGTCGAGCAAGCCAGGTATACCATGTCTTTGGCCACACCATGAACATCCATCGCTGATCATTCGGGTGGATTGGAACGTTTTCATCTCGGTGTTGTGTAGTATAGACAAATGTCATGATATTCACGAAAAGTGTGTTCAGCGCCAATGAGGTAAGGTGTGTGAAGGGATAAGGCGGATTAGTGACGGGGAAATATCGGCTTATATACAAATAGATCGTAATGAAATTAATGATATAAAATAGAATAATAAACAGAAATATCATAAGAAACACACAGCAAACAAGCTGCTGCGGTCGGCTCTCAAGATACGGCTTTTTACCTAAGTAGTTGTTCAGGTATATAAGCAACCCTAAACAGGTCAAACACCCCAAGATGAGTGCAATAATATTCCATCCAATGTCCTTGAGCTTGACGCCAAAATGTAGATTAGCGAAGGCATAACCATGGCTACCAAGTGAACGAGAAATTTCATACACTAACATCAAAAAAACGTAAAGCATGGCGGCAGCTTTTGTCCAAAATGGTGGGTCGTAAAGGTTTTTGCTACAGAAAAAAAATTTAAAAAGATTTGTTTGCCAGCTCCTCTTTCGTGCGGTGCCATCTAAAGTGAGGCTTTCATCCTCGCTGTCCTCCGACATATCTTTCTCTTTAACCACTTTGCGGGAGTCAGTGCGCTGTCGCCAAAGCATGGAAGCAGTCATAACGGAATACATGAAGCCCAGGTTCATTGCTACGAAGCAAGTTGGCATGCAAGCGTCAAAAAATTTCAGAATGCCAGATGATGGATGTGAAGATAAGTTTTCAATGTAAAGTGGATTCAAATAAAAACACAAGAATATTTGCAACCCGATAATCCAACTCTGTTCGTATAGATGACTTGTGTACTTCCGATACGCCGTGAACCTTAACATATGTAGGAAAGAAATGGCTATAAAACTGTATCGACAAATAGTTGTAACAACGGTATAAGTCTTTCGCTCAAACACGATCCCAATAGCAGTCGATAGCCCCGTCCTATTCGGCCCACCTGTCATTGCATTCATTAACTCCATAGAGAGCTCAGGGAAAAACAAGCGCTGAAAGGGAAGCTTTACTCCACCCGGAAGCTTCATCACTTCGCATAAGCTATTTTTCTTTTTACAATGAAGCATCATTTCAACGGGTCCCATAACAACTGAATGTTGAGCATCCCCCGAGATTATCCCCACATTTTCATTGTAGTAAACCTCATCACTAGACTGTGTGGGAGGTCGCGGCACATTCACCACAATATGTCGTAGCTCATAGAATGGGGTGATAAGATTTTCTTTAAGATTGGGAGTCCATGAAACATTGAAATATCCGGGCTTTGAGGATGAGGGTTGGACTTCGAAACAAGGACTATTCCATTGATTCGAATTTTTCAAACTAACACTCTCTGAGTTGCAAATATTCAGCATATTCCACCGCAATTGCGGAAACAGGTCGATTATGACGCATAGGATAAAAGTGAAGTACCACAAAAAGAGCATAAAGCGGACACAAGGTCCAGAGATCGACTCTATCTGAAGTTCCACAGGCTCAGATATATAAAAAAAACGATCTGTGTGGAGGTGCTGTTCGGAAAGTGACTTTATAGTCAAAGGGCTCTTTGCACTACGTTGCGTTTGCTGGATGTCATGCTGATTCTTCTGGTCATGCACCTGCTCGCCCTGATGAGCATCACCCAGAAAGTGAGCATCTGAGGTTGCTGAAGCATATCCTTGATGATTTTTACCTATGTTGGAATGTGAAACGTTCGAGGGGTCCTGTATCCACTGTGAATCAGGAGAAATCCTGTTACTGGTAGAAAGAAACACTGACGGGTCTTGCGGAGCATGAGAACGATGCGTATTGTGGTTAGAGGGCTTGTCACGCAGCGATCGCTGTACAAACTCACGGCCTCTCTTTGAAACGTAAAAAGGTAATAATTGAGAGGTACCTGTAAGAAAAAGCTGTCGATATGGGGCCTTCGGAATAGTGCGACGAGAAGGATTTTTAGTTTTTTTTTTCCTCTTGATTTGAGAGCGCTGTGCATTGTCATGTGGCTGCGTAGGCCTATTAAGATCCATCGCAGTATCCTGCGATTGTATTCGATGTATTGCATCCCGTTCTGCGTGCATTACATAGTCTAAATTGATTTCACAAATTGAAAGAAAATATGGCAATCTAAAAAAAATGTCTTCCTTATGCTTATGTTTAGGTCTTTAAGACAAAAATGGGATCAATCGCACATTGGTTTCCTAAATCGCTGTCCAATTAAAGAGTTGCAAAAATATACATACTGCGGGATTTTTCGAAGTAATCCATTGCTATAGATATGCTGTAAAAAGGAAAACAGAAAAAAAACAAAAGATGAATAAAAATAAATTGCGGTTCTCCAAAAAAAAACAATAAAAAAACTCACCTATAAGCGATGTGTAGAAATCTGGGTATTCTTTGAGTTGTGCAAATTCGGTTCATTATTCATTTTCAATTAGCAATTAATATGATATAAAACGACATGAACTATACAAATTTTCGATGAATAATTTTATTGTATGACGCAAATTAAACCGAAAAAAACCTATTATTCTAGAGTTTCTTCTCGTAGTCCGTCCCCTAATATTTTCCTATCATATTACAGCATATTTATGTGGCCGAATAGTTAATCTCGCGGATAATAACCTTAAATACTAGTAATAATAAATATATAAAGTGTAAGTAGGAGCTGCAGTTTTCCCAGAATGAAATGTGGTGCGTTTCATTTTGCCTTACTAAGCCTATTCATCACTCGCGACCTGGTGTTGTTCCACCCTTCCTACGCTGGTGTCGAGCGCTTGACAGAAAACGACAGCTTTTGCTGAGATTCATTGTAA
>AIHY01001482.1:0-27564 GCA_000331125.1 Phytomonas serpens 9T
CAGGTCTGAGGTCCCCACAGCAGCACCGGTGGTAGGGAGGGGGTGTGAGTGAGTTTGGATAGGCATGTCGAGGAGTGTGTCCTTGTGTATATGTGTGTGGGGAAGCGGAGGAGGAGGAGGAGGAGAGGAGTGAGGGAGGCGATTGCTGCGAAGCGCGAGAGTGGTCATTGGAGGTGGGCATGGTTCCATGCTCGTGAGCTTTGAAAGGCTTTTGTCTGGGGTATCTTAGCGACAATTTTGGGTGAATATTTTCGTTATTTTGTTTTCTTCTAAGCTTTAAGAATTCTTTTAGTTTAGATATCTATCGGTATTGCATTTCTTTTTATATCTCCTTTTCAAATTTTATTTAATTATTTATTCTCACCGAATTTCACCTGTTATGTTATTTTTCTAGGATTTATGTTTAGTATCTTATTTTTCTTTACATTGCCTTTGTTCACTTTATTTAGTATATTATTTTTATTCATTTTTTTTTTCGTAGTCAGGTACTTCAGTTTCCTGTTCTGAGTGTCTTTGTCCTTAGAATTCTATCTTAGTGCTCCTTCAAGTTGCTGATACTACGCTTGGAATTCTTATTTGTTCTAGGTTCACATATTCTTTGATGAAAAGTGACTATAAGTTACTTTTGTCATTCTTATTTGTATTTGAATCGTCAAAAGTATATTGTTCTTAAGATAGTTAATCTAGCCTTATTATTTATATATTCTTTACATTTTAATTTCATTCCTCCTCAACTCTTCCTATGACCCAAAATTCATCTACGTCGCTATGCTGTTTGAGGTCTTGGGGTCGAGTATTCGATGAAACTAAAAATGATTCTCCATTCTCCAATAAATCTTCCACCGCAAAACATTCTGTTTGTACATCGGAAGCCTCTCAGCACCATTCAGAGCTTTCTAAACCTCATTTATTTGACCGATTAGAACAGCTTCGTGGTAGCACCCAAGAAAAAGCTGTTTTATCGCTACGTAACTCAGCTGAGTTGCATTGTCGATTCAAAAATGAGGAAGAGGAGGTTGACAGAAGAAATGGACAAACAGTAGAGCGGCGTCATTCCCGTGCGATCCCATTGTTAGCACGCACGAGGTCTTTTATTAAGTCGATTCCACAAGAGCCGGTGCAAACTGGGTATCGAGCGTTTCAGAGTTTTGATCAAAACCAAAGGACATCCCCGAGCCTTCAGCAGATGCGTGATGCCGATTTATGTGGAAACTTGCCAAAGAGTCAAGAGCAGTTGAAAATAGAGTATCTCTCTGAAAATAAATCTTCGAGGAGTACTAACAATGTAATGACCTCTACAGGAATATCTGAAGGTGGCAGCCGCCAGGTATCTTGCGACGGAGGGAAGGCTTCGTGGGGTACCAACCAACCGATTTCATCTCATGCAATGTCTAGTATGCGTACACAGTCTCTATCTTTTTCGCCTGAAATGGTTGCAACATCGAGAAAAGTGGGCAACACACTTACCTTTGAGCCCCCAAAGAAGCAGGGAAGGCAGAACATTTCAGAGATCGCCAACACTCCATTGAATGCTGCAAGTCCAAGCCAGATGCGACAATCATGGTTCTGGAGTGCACCTGCTGACAATGATGTGAAGGCCAGAAATAATTCTCCGAACATAAACCTATCTCCGAAGGGGAACGGTACCTTAACCAATGCAGACAAGACACTGCCTTGCCTTAGCTGGACGGCGGGCTACGGTATTCCAAATCTTAAAGTAACTAGTGTATTTAAAATGAGCCAAGAAAATGCTCCCCAAAATGCGGATTGTAATGCTGTCTTACGCGAGGAGGAAGGGCCTAGCTCATCGCCTACAGGGAATCTTACATCTGTCGCGGCAATGCGTCTGGCTGTACACGATAAAGGTATCCTGGAATCATCTCAAGAAAGTGTTAAAATAGATATTTTGCCTGACAACCAGGACACCAACCGAAGAAAAATGGCGAAGAGAAGTCGTAGCCAAGTTTCTCAACATCTTTCTGAAAGTAGGGGTGTTTGTAAAGTAGGACATGACAGCAATACACTAGCTGCCAAGGATGTGCGTTATATTGTGTTTGATACATCCTCATTGCTTGAGTCGGAACCTGGCGTGCTTAATTTGATTGTTGAGCGATCTGTCATATGTATTCCCTTCACTGTCATCGATGAACTCGATAAGCTTAACAAGGGAATCAGCAAGTCAATGCCATCGGCGGAGATGGATCTTAAACGCGAATGGCTTCGTCATCGATCTCGTGAAATTAGAAATTTTCTTATTTCACAGCAAAGGCGTGTGCAACAGGATACACCAGAGGCTTGTCGCATAAGGATCCAAAGGCGTACCGAAGTGATACCGGAATACCGTGGGCAAGCTAGATGTAATGATGATTATATTTTAGAATTTGCGATTTATTTGAAAGAGAAAGAGAAGTTGCACCCAGTCACATTTGTTAGTGAAGATAAATTTCTTTGTATCAAAGCGAAAACGGAGCTTGGTAACAGCTGCTCATATGCAGATTTGAAGCACTCTCTTGGTTTACGTTCCTGATAACTACAGTCTGCATATGGATTGCGAGAGCTGCTTTTTCCTTTCATAAGATCCTTCATCTTTGATGGATCTCTTGAAGTTAATGGAAATACCGGCTCGAATTCCGATTTATTTTCCTATCTACATCTCCGTGGTTAGACAGGCGAATGCGTTCCTATGTGCTACTTCTTTAAACTATGATGCTGTAAATTTTAATTTTATGTTGGGGTTCTTTGTTTCAAGGGAAGTACGTTTTGATCTTCCTAGCATAGTTTCTTTGGCTTGAAGTTTTGAGCTTTCAATTGTTGCGGTTACTTCATGTTGCTGATTTGTGATGATTGTATATCATGCAAAGATTTATACGCTTATTTTGGAGTGTAGACACTTGGGAACACTTTTTTCAGAATATATATACGTATACGTTGAGTGTGGCTATATTACTAGAAAAGCCAAGTAAACGTAGTTTCAGCTCTGAAACAGTATTTAATCAATCGACAATGGGTTTTATCGTGGGCTATGTGCATTGCGAGAATCCCTATATAGCGAATTTTAGAGATAATGTTTGTGGAGTGAACTTTCTCAACAATTAGAAGGCACTACTTAAAGTCCCTTCTGTTTAACATGGCATCACTCTAGTTTCATCTAGAGCTACTTACTTGCACCGTGAATCCTACGCGGGAAAATCAGGCTATCTCAGTCATAAAAATCATAAGAATCCAATTACTTAGCTCTTCATTAAGATTACTCTATTTCCAGATCAGAGTATCAATAATAGCCTCGAAATATGTCCGAAGTATGGGTGATATTTTTTCGGTTCCGTAACTTAAAGTAGTTGGCCAGATTAGCTTCGTATTCGGTGGTGCTTTCTGTGGGGAAGCGGATGAATGTTCCCTTTTCACACTTTATTATTATGTTATTATCCCAGAATCGACTCGTGTTTATTCGGGAAAAGACCAGACGATTGCTGACATGTTGGTGCCTTCGTATGTATAGTTCACCACAAAAAATCATCTATTTCATTGCGCTACTCAATAGAATCTTGTTAATTCCATTCCAAATTTACCGTAACTGTACCCTTGATATATTTCAGCTTCTGGATCAAGATTTTTGTTACATATTTTTATGAGTACAGAAGTTAAGCGTATTACGGAAGCTGCTACGGACACTTACCCTTGTTCTGTCTAGAGTCCTGTAAGGCGATCATTTGTAGTTCATTTTCTATGTGCTCGCTTTTTGTTTATAAAGAGTGAGTACAGGAGAATGATTTACAGGTTACGGGTGGGTTTTAATTGAGACGTGGCTTCAATGTTATTGTTGATGTTTTGTCTTCACTATCAACCTGCTGGCCGTTGAGACATGTACATTTTTTTTTTTAATGGTTGCTAGTGGCTGATATAGCCCATTTAATTTGTTGATTTTTCCACTTTTGTAGATGAAGTTTTATACGAAGGCTACTAGTGGAGATCAATAAAGAGAGTTATATCATCAAATTAAAAACAATGTGAGCATAATATGTAATAATTCGACATAAAAGTCTGTGAAAAGTAAACCTACTTGCCGAAGGGGAGTTGCGTATGTCAAGATGAGTTGGCAGAGTTGATCCTATCAATACTAACCAACTCATTCTGTTGAGAATTCTGTTTGCACCATATGCTCTAACATATGCTTGTCTTACAAATCTCTAAGCAATCCCATTGATTAATACTTTACCGAAAAGTACTATAAAGGATGTTGCTAAGGAAACGAAAGATATTTTGTATTGTTTCTTTTATGCATTGCAGTAACAGTACTGTACTGAGAAAATTTAATATGAGACTAATCATGTCATACCGATGCCTGCAATGAAATTCCATTCTCTATCTTTTTCGTAGTCTAACGCCAGGCTATTACACATTTTAGCCATTTTTTGTTTACTGAAAACATTATAAGGTGTTATCATCCGTTTCTCTCAGCGAAATGTCAGCGAACCTAAATACCACTGCTAATGAATTGATGGAGATCGAGGAAATAGCCGTCTCTGACGGAGGAGCCGCCCGCTTTGCCGCAGTGGAAGTTAAGAAGGACACGGACTTGTATAACATTAAGTGGGAGACCTCGGCCAAACTACTACGTTTTGATGAAGGTGAAAATCAGTGGAAGGAGCGCGGTGAGGGCAAGGCACGCGTCTTGCAATGCAAGGACGATCTTAATAAATACTTGTTTGTGTTTCGCCGCGAGGCAGTTGGTAAGCTAGCCGCCCATCACTACCTTCAAAAAGGGTTGAAGGTAAGAGTGCATCCGAAAAACGAAAAAGCATTGCTATGGTCTGCCTTTAAGGACTATACAGATGACGACGAAGGATTTCCAGAGAGCTTTGTGTTACGGCTGCCGTCAAAGGAGATTGCCCTAGAAGCATTGAAGCATATGGAGGAATGCATCGCCGCTTCTAATATCTGAAGAAATTTACTTGTAAACTTGATGGGAAGTACATTGCAACGCAATAATAATGCGTAAAGGTTGATGTAATGAATATGTCTTAATTTAAGGAAAGATGGGGCGGGTAGAGAAGAGGAGGGGGGGGAGGGGGGGTGAGGAGGGAGAATAAAACACATCATCTTAATGAGACTCTGATATCATTGCGATAGTTAAGTATGAGGTTTCTTCAATATTTAATACATCACATCATATTATTATTTATTACTTTCAAATGAGTTCAATACACCGTTCTGATGTATACATGCATAAAGACGTATACTTTTTTCCCGATTGTATCAACTTTGAATTCGTTAGTAGATTTTTTATCCTAAATGCGACTTTGTACACATATATACATATACAACATTTGTATATAGTCTGCAATTTCATCAATTATACACCAGATTCGAGAAGCCTAAATCAATAGCATATCGAAGATCCCCATTGCTCACGTTTCAAGTCTGAAAACAAAAGTGCATCGGAAAGTCATTGCATTATTATTCCGCTTTGAAGGTTGAAAATTGTGTTCCTTATTTTTTTGTATAGATACACTAATATATCAAAGGTGGAAAGGCCATGGACCGACACAGCTTGCGGTATGTCTTTATGGCTAGTGGACCGCGGAGCCAACTTCATAATCCAGATGCTATAGTGAGCTTTTCTGAACAAATGCAGACCGCCATTATGCGTGGTTCTACTCCTCGAAAAAATTTTCTTATCGACACTACTACTCCACGTGGTGATGTCGTTATTACTGAGGACTCCGCTATGAAGTCTGTGAATAGTTGGGTTACCCTTAAGGTTACAGAAGGCATTCAAAGGGGCCTACATGAGTGGTCTGTGTTCATTGAGAATCAAGGTGAGACTAGTGATGGTAGCGGTTTGATGCTAGGAATTGTTCCACAAAATTTTAGCAAGTATGATTCTTTTATTTCACAGGGAGGTGGATGGTGTTTGAGTCGGGCAGGAAAATTCTACGGAAATTGGCGGCGCCAAGATGCTAATGTACCGACACTCACCTACGGTACTGGTGATCACGTTATTTTTTTGCTTAATTACGACAACGGTACCATGATGGTGCGCGTAGGAAACGCGTACGTGATTGGTGAGATTCACAACTTGAGCACTGAGGTTTTCCCAGCTATTTCTCTACACTACCGCCAGCAGGTAGTGCGCTTTGAATACCACCAAGTGTGCGAGAATTCTACAGCTAAGCAGCTTGACTGGATGCAACTTGGGGTCTTGCCCTCTGCAGCTGCGTTCGTTCCCTTGACCGATGAGCATATTGAGCGGATGCCTTTGGCGTCCTATTTATACAGTGAGGCGTTCAGTGATCGTGCTGTGGAACGGACTTCGGCATCTGGGAAAAACTTGGATAATGAAAATGATGTTAAGAAGATCTTGTCCTATGACTCCATGGAGGCTTCGAAGGCTCGATTGGTGACCTTAGCCAATGCGTTTGCTGCAGTACGGCGCTATGCGATGCCATCAGGTAGGTGTCAGTTTCTATCTCCACATGTTAGTGCTGAACACTTACGTCAGCGTGCCTATGACTCCCTACGAAGAACTCGTGGAGATGATACACACCTACATGATGTAGGCCTGAACTTCTGGGCAACCATGGTTTTCAACCTCTTCTCGTCTGCACTTCAAGGATCTGATAACAATCCCATGGCTTCATCATTAATTAAAAGTCTCACAGATTTTTTGCTTTCTATGCCACCTTTTTCCCTGGCCGAGGTATCCCGTGGCCATGGGTCATCTTTGTTTCCGACGCATTCCTTCTCCGGGATAACTTCTGGTGGATTTAGTGGTGATCTATCGTGTATCTTTCCTAAAATTCTTCAGCTTGGAGTGTGTGATATCTGCGAATTGTTGGAGACACCGAAGGGGGAAAGCAAAAAGGAGCTTAGCCTTGTACAAGAAAACTTGATGGAACTCATAGTGTTGATTTCTTTGCAGCGGGGTCTGGTCCACGAAGTGTTACGGGTGTGCCGCTATCTTCTACGCTATCCACAACAAAGCGTCTCGAATTCGCTCATTAACTGGTTGCAGCGCCATGATGAAGTGCTTCAACCCAGTCTGGAACTTCCAGATTTCTGTAGGGCATGGAGAGCGTGCCAAAGTCCTGATGCTTTAGTCCCAACCAGGTTGAGTCCTCATCTTCCAATTCTTTCGGTTGCCTATAGTAATATGTGCCTTTTTGTGCATTCAACCGACGGCATTAGCAAGTGGGTGCCGAGCTCCGAGGGTGGTGAGTCTCCATTTGCCATGTCTAGTCATACCAAGGAGCCCAAACAGTATACTATTGGTGTATCACGCTCTAGCATGGCGACGGTCCGTAGCCACCTTCTTCTATTAACAGATTCCATGTGCAACGCAGGGGTTGCAGTTGTGATCTACTTGATGACGCTGGAGGTGCATAAGGTTTGCCGACTAGATGACGTAGGTGACTCCTGGCCTCGCGGGCCTCAAGCGCTACCTCAGCTTGTCTCTGCTGGTGGGGAAACGTTTCTTTTGGTCTATCAAAAGTCTCTGAGAGAGTCAACCACAATGCCGATGGACGGCACCGCGACACTTTCTGTGGACCCCTCTGTTTCTAAAGGCAATATAATTTCTCGTACCTGTGCTGACGTAGGCAATTTTGTAAAAGTATGCAGCTACAGTTTTACATCATTCTCGACTCCGTTGTGGGTTACAAGACTTGAGGCACCTCGGGTAAGGAATTTTACACTTCGGACCTCATTGGCACTCATGAAACGAAGCTATATTGACTTGGGACCACCAGAGCCTGCCTTGCAGTCGAGCGGTGGGTACGTCACAGTGGAGTTGTGGATAAAGTTCCTCGACACCGAGAATTTGTCCACGTTCTACCAACATGGTGACAAAAGCACCGGCGGTGAGGTTTTCCTAGAAACAGCGCAACTGGACGGCGCTTTCGGCATTCGGGGTGGCTATCGTCACGACACAAGGGGTTCCTGTGTGGTATCTGCTCCATTGCCACCTACGACCACACACCTTTTTCTGCATATTGCCTTAGTTTTCGATGGGCAATGGGGTCTATATTTTAACGGTGAGCAGATTGCATGGAACCGCCAGGGGCCTCATGTGTTCTTGGAGTCACCCCGTCGGCGTTGGACGATAGGCAACAACTGCATCTGTGAGCTGGCTGGGCTACGCGTGTGGCGTATGAATCGCTCTGCGCGTGAGATTGCGCGTGACTATAAGCACTATCTAGTTGGTGATGAGCCAGGCTTACTGGCGCAGTTTCTATTCAATGAAACAAGTGGTAATGTTGCATATAACTATGTCAAATGGGAGGGTGCGCGGCATGCTGTATGTGTGGGGAGTTTCACTCAGATTGTGTGTGACCATCATCCCTTGCGCGCATGTGTTGGCTCTAATGGGATTCGTTACGGTAGCAGCCCTAATGGTGATGCTACTTTTGGGAAAAATGGGACTGAAACTACCCCTGTGATACCTTTTTGTAGTCCTATTCATGATTGGAAGGATTTGGCGCATGCAAGATGCGCGCTTGTACGTGGCTTGCTCATGATTGCCACCCCTGTAGGAGGCATCAGTGACCCATATCCTGTGCAGAACGGCCACATCCTTAGCTTTTTTGATATTCACTCGGGCTTTTTGTATTCTTCCCTGTTTTACATAAGTAGCCGAGATCCTGCTAAATGTTTCGTAGGTTCTGATCTCGATGGGCGAGCCTGGGAGTTGTTCGAAATTGAGACCGACGCAAAGACATCAACAGAAGAAGGATTCACTCACACGG
The DNA here is from genome assembly GCA_000331125.1 of Phytomonas serpens 9T. Taxonomy (NCBI): domain Eukaryota; phylum Euglenozoa; class Kinetoplastea; order Trypanosomatida; family Trypanosomatidae; genus Phytomonas; species Phytomonas serpens. The sequence continues at coordinate 8,745 of AIHY01001482.1, forward strand.
TGTCCACGGACAAAAAAAAGTCTATTTATGTGTCAATGTTGCCTTTTGAAAGAGAGGAAGATCTGCTAACAGCGTCCCCTGGAAGTTCTACAGTGCCTCCACTGTCATCGTTATTCACCGTATGCTCAAATACCACAGACTCAAGTTTTAACCCCAGTTATGAGGCTTTACACCCTCCGAGCTTTTCTGGAATTTCATTGGGGGGCGTGTGTGAATCTAATGCGACATCGGACAGAGGATGTGCGCATGCTTGTCAACAGGGATCTTCGTCCGTTACTTTACCAAGCGAGAAAAACCGCGATCGAGCGGGGGTAGGCGGATCCTCTTCGCTACTTCGACCCTTTACCTACCTAGATCTAGCCATAAAATTATTTGAGCTGTTAGGCAAACGTGCTCAAGTGGAGCCGATGAGCGAAGTTTTGCAGTTGTTTTCACCACTTGCTGACGACGTCGGACAACCGTGCGTACAGGAGATTAAAAAGACCTTTCAAGAACACTTAAGATGGATCAAGGGACCTGGTGCGCCACGGGCCGTTGCACTTTCGTCCGGCTCTTCTGAGATGATCCTTCATTGGACATTAATTATCTTTCTCCGATTTATTCGTCGAGTGCGGGGTTATGGACTTCATCCATCAACTCTTGGACTAAGTGTTTATGAGTATAGGACGACCTCCGAACTCTTTTCGGCTGTGCTAAATAGTTCGAGCAGTGCCCTGTCTTCGAGAGGTCAACTATTAAATCCTTTGAACAATACAAGTGCGTACACTGAATCTGGTAAGCAGGATCACATCCCGACTCCTTCTTCTGACGCAGGCTTACCATCTATAGATGACGGCACAACACTTCTTACTATTTTAAATGATATTATATTTGAGATTGGAACTCAAATGCATTCTCACTTGGGACCACTGGCGCACCAAATTGTAATGGAAAGTATGTCTATCTTCATGCCGAACGCTCGATACCGAGCTGCTGTGTTGCGAGATTCACTGGAAAGTATTTCACTAAAAATGAATTCTCTACCATCTTCAGCGACCCACACCGTCCCCTCACAAGAGTCTCCCATAGCAAGCCCAGAAGAGTCTTCCAATATGGTCCCACTTTTGGATGGCATTGTGTATAGCTTTTCTACCGTTTGTTCTGTGGCACCCCTTCTATACACAGATCTGGAGGACGCTGACGCCGTTATGTCACAAAATTATGCAACGAAGTCGCAGTTGGTTTCTCAAACAGCGCTCAAAGAGATTATCGCTACACAGCAGGCACTTATGAAGTTGTGTCTAATGCGGCAAAGGTCACTACTTTCTGGTACTTCAAATGAATATAATCGCGGCTACTCCACAGCATACCAATTATTGGATAGGACAGGAAGATTTGTCGCACTTCAAGACGCCATCAGCTCTTTCCAGCTTTTACTTTTCAGCACACTTTGCGCAGACAAAAGTAGGTTAGGCTTATTTCTTGATAAGGTATTCCCTCAGCAAGGGAGTAGTGATTTGACATCGTTCTTAAATGTATTTCATTCGAGAACTGACAATGACCACAAGGAGAACATCGAAGAAGAATTAATTTCCACGAACAAGACTCAGAAATCCAATAAACAAAGTAAAGGGGCTGCTCTAGATAACTGGGTGCGAAACTATTACGAAATACTTTTTGATTTTGCAACAGAATCCCTAAAGTTCTCAAAAAGGTTCTTGAGTAAGGCCTCATCGCTTCAAATTACCCGTAAGACAAGCACAATGAGTGATAAACCAGCTAAAAGTCTTGCGCAAGGCAGCTTAGAAAATGTTCTGGCAGAGCTAAAACTTTACGTTCCCGACTCTGTACTGCATTCGGCCATCACTGCCATCCCTATTCTTCTTCAACGCTCAGATGCCTCATGGTTTCTGGACCTCCTGCATAACCTGATACCACTGTGCAAAGATGTGCATAACGAAATTCACAAATTTGTTGCACAAAATAGTGCTATGGAAACACACCCAACGCTAGATATTCATACCAGAGGCATCGAACCGAACAGCGAGGCGCCACATAGGTGTAGAGAAGAGTCCGCACTAGAGGCATTGTACAAGGCTGTGATCTTTACAACTTCGTGTATTGCAACGAGTATGGTGTTTATCTCCCCATCCGCGTTCTCACTTTTGGATGGGACTAAGGTATCCAACACAAACTCTATACCATCTAATGTCGTTTCACCAACACAGATTCCTCCAGATACTGCTTCCGGATTACCTCTCCTTCGAAATGCCATCGATTCCAAACTTTCTAATTCTACATATCCGAATGGGGAGTGCGCCAATAATGGAATAACCCCTGCGGTGCAAGAGATCATAAAGAACCCGTTACTCTCCTGGGGTGTTGTGCGCACTTTTTTTGATGCAGCACAAACACCCGGATCTTTGCCTGTTTTGAATAAGGAAAGCCGTCGTCAGAGATTTCTACTGAATCTTTTTAATTCCCATCCGACACATTGGATTACCTTGCAACGCAGTTTTGACGCGCTAGCGTCTAGAGTTCCAGACAAAATATCTACAATTATAGCATATTTAGCTGTTGTTGCGATCTTTTTAAGTAATGAGCCTGTCCAAACGACCGGCAGCCAATCCGAGGAGAATGCAAAAGAACTTGTAAAGCGTGTTATGCGTCGTTTAACTTCTGTAAGAAACGAACTCCTTTGGCACTATACTAAGGAGCAAAAGTGCCCAACAGCTTTTTCCGACATTCTGAATGATGTTCAATGCCGTTGTAATGTTCTGTTGTCCACAACATGCTCATTGGAAGCGGCTGCAAGCGATGAAATCTTGTACCTCTTTTCGAAAAACGCCACACTTGATACAGAACGTTCTTTTCCAACACTACCGAAGCAGCGATGGCTATGGGTGCGTCGCCGATTGAGGCTTTTAGCCATACGGTGGCGTGCGGATGTGTATCGGAATGATGCGTTAAGTCTCAGCTCTAGTATCAACTTAGTTTCTCAAGTTGCCTGCTCCACTACTTTTAGTGCGGCTGATCTCATGAATGCTCTTCATGAGCGTGAGGAGCTTGCAACTATACGCCTTCAGGGCTTAACCCAGCTGCTGCATCTGATGCAGAGTCAGCCGTCCTGCACGGAGAATGTTTCATTTCTTCTCAGTGGTGGTTTTGGTCACCATCAGCAACTACACTGTGAGGACAGTCTTGCGGGTTGTCGGCATGCATGCATATGGAAACTACGCGGGGTTGAATACGATATTTTGTGGCATTTCATGAAGTATGCTCAGAATCGCTCTTGCCTCAATGGGAAAGGAACGGCAACAAGGTATGAGTCTGCATCGAATAATGTAGCGTGTGGACAGAGTCGGCATGAAAATATTTCACCACCGGTGCTTTGTGCTGCGCTGAAGCTTGCTTGGCATCCCCGTGGCTTTACTTTTCTCTGTAAATATCATGTGGTGGAATTCATCTTTAAAACCTACGTTTCAATTTTTATGGAGCATCCAAAGGAATGTGTGGGTGAGTATCTTCCTTCTTTGCGTGGAGAGGATCTTGTAGCACGACAACATCGCAGAGAAGTGCTACAGTTTCAAAAAAAAATGAGCCTTAGGGAATCCCCTACTTTTAAGCGGCCGACTACTCAAGGAAAGGAAAAGTTTACTTCTGTAACGATTGATAACGGTGACTCAGACTCAATAAAAGACCCACTAGTGCGAACATTATCCGAGCAAGCAAAATACACGGCCCTAGATTCTATGAAATACTTGGCTCTGAGATGTGTAGCTGCTTTGCAGAACGACAACCTCACGTGCACTGAGAAAACGGCCTGCAATGCATTCCTCACACATCTTGTTCAAATAATCACTGTCGAGATGAATTCTTCTCTTTCATACCTTAAACGCAATACATTGGAAAGTCGACAGCATCAGCATCATCCGCAAAGCAAAAAGGATGGCAGCGGCGGGAAGACGACGACCAGTATATTTTCCCCCGAACTCAATTTGTTGCTGGAGCAAATAGAAGTTTTTTCAAGTCTCCTTTCTACTATTACAAGTGCCTTTTGCCCTTCTTACAAATTTTGTGATGCATTGTTGAGTAATAGTATCGCGACGCTGGCCTCGATTTTTTATCAGCTAGTTTCGTTGGAGCTTTCATTGTGGGCCCAGACCCCTTCAGAAGATGAGTCCTCAACAGGTGTAGTGAATGATGTTGAAACGGTAAAGGATCAATACAATAGTCTTAAGCCTACCACCCTTTTAAAGCTTTCCTCGCAGATACGTCTGATAGGACGTTTGCTCATGCATAGTTCTCCAAGGATAGCGAATGAAAGATTTGCGCGGAGTGAAATTAAGGAACTTTGTAGCCCATACATTTTGGATACACCCCTTGAGCCAGGGAGGGAGAGGAGTCAGAACACGACATTTCTTTCCCTCTTTGCCTTTGCCGTACGTTGCCTTTCTACTACAGGGCTTAGCAGCCTTTCGAAGCACTCTTTATTGACGCTTCGGCAGCTCCTTTTACATTTTGATTGGGCGGCAGAGCTGGAGGGGCTCGCGCCTGTTTTCAAAATGGACTTAAAAGACCATAGTGCATCGCTAATGTCGACTTGCCCTTCCCAATCTAAGGTTGATTCTGGCTGCCCAAATGGACAAGCGCAGCTCATGAATTCATGGAAGCTCTTGTGCTGGGTTTCAGCCTTGGGCGGTTGGACCCCGTTTGTGCCATCTGAAGGAATGCGCGTGTATTATCACGAGGAGGGCAATAGTGCAATTGTTGACGGCTATTTGATTGATGCTGCTGCGGGGAACAATACCGTGACGGTAGTCCCCACAAACCGAGCCTGTGGCGATATGAGGGACCTTATAGAAGGGCGCCTGCGGCCTACCAGCGTATGCCGTGAGGCAGACCCTGCGGGGAAAAGTTCTTTTACTGCTGCGGGTGCTAATCAAGATTATTACAATCCAATTGTCTGGGGAAAGGAGGACCATGTGTCACGAGATTTTGTGTTGCAACCATCTCCACTCGAACCCACATCCATCCCTCCGTTCGAGGGAATCGCTCACCATTTTATCATTCCAGCAGTCGAACACTTTCTATCGGACCAGCACGATCGGAGCCGCCTAATGTGCTTAGATTCGGTCGAGGTGGTTGTCCTCAGTGGGTTTGTACATATGGCCCTCCAGTGTGCTCTGGCGCACCCACCGTTCTTTGATGAACTCCTAGAATGTGGAACTTTTCTACATATAAGACAATTAGCATGTACCCAGAAGCCACATTTTCCGCTGCCTATGAGTTATATTAGCGATTACACAGGACACGCATTGCAACGATATATCACCTTACTCCGTTTGGAATGCATACAGAGTAGCCTCGTAGGGGGGGCCTCAGAAGTTGAGGGAGACGACAAAAGAGGCTTAAATGACCTTGGAAGTGCGATGCCTAGCAGCATCCCCAAGCATGAGGGTGAAGTAAAATCTCTCGTAACACATACTGCACCAGAGATACGAGTGACACTACAAGCTCACCAGCGTATAGCATCCTTACTTTCAAACTCGTTTCTTTACTATGATGGCGCGTCTCTAGGTCAACTTTCTGATTCAGCTGGGACTGGGCTCGGACCTGGGGGCCGACCCATCTTCTTTCACCCAGATATTTCACAGTTTCAGGGTGTTTGCTTTCTTCGAGATCCGACTAATGGACCCGAAGCTGCATACAAGCGAAACTCATACGATCACGTTCCATGGTCTTCTTCCTTTGAGGAAGGTGAGACACCTGACTCTGAACAGCGTCTCCATCCAATTGCCAGTTCATCCCGTTCAGAGGTTCAAACCTCCGCGCTTTGTTTTTGTCTTTCAGACTTAGAAAGCCAAGCTCACCAGGCAGATGCCAAAGTTGTCATAGAGCCTATCAAGCCGAGTACGCGCTCATTTCCGTTGTGGGCAAATGCTGTTGCATTCGAGATGTCCATAATGCTCTGTGACCAACTGTTTCCAGAGCTTGGTGACTACTGTGCAATTCCATCATTGCCGTCTTCCTCGACATCTGCTTGTGCAAAAGAAGGACTCCCCAGCCGGAAACGTGGTGCGAGCGTTTTTTCTATCTTAACTGTATACGCGTCCGTTGACTCACAGTCCACACAAAACGGTAGTGACAAGAATGGCAAAGACCAGTACAGTTCGACTTCATCCGCCACTCCTATCTTGCAGTTATTTGTCGAGAAGGGGAACCTGAAGTGTACGGTAAACACCACTTCTTTTCTCCTCGGAGGTACCAAACGAAGTGGTAGTAAACCTCGTACCCGAGACGATGTGGGCAATATAGTCGAGTGCAGCTTACCTTTGAAAAGCAAGCATTGGAACTGTTTCATGCATGTCGCTATAATGCTGGATGCTCAACGCTTGACTTTGTCTCGAGCGGGAGAGGTATCATATGTGCCTCTCCCGCTAACAACACTCGACGTGCTCACTTATATTTTTCAAACTGAGGGAGTCGTACGCCAACTTGTTTTGGGCAATACCGCACTTTTAGAGAAAAATCCCAAAGATGCCTCAAAATATCCAATTGAGAACACTACCTCATTACCTGCCGAAAGTGAAGATATACTATGCAGCCAGTACCACCGCATGGTCTTCATTACGAGTCTGCGGATGACCAATTCGACGCTTTTCCTGAAAACTGCAATCAAGGATATCGCTGAGATGGTAGCCCGGGACCACATCCTGATGAACCTAAGCGATTCCGCTGAAGGCAATTCATGCCTATTTCAACTACGCGAAGGGACAGGTGACACGGTTGGATCTTTTTGCCGCCAGTTTAGAGGCAAGCTCACAGGCTCCATTCGATGGACCAATTACTTGTTTCGCCTACCCTCTTTACATGTGGACTTACCAGAAAAACCGTTTTTGACCTCAAATCAAGACGCGCCTTTTTTATTCCCTCACGAGGAGGTCACTACCTTCATGAACTCACTAGACTTTAATGGCCTCACACTCATTACCGCTCAGCTAGCATGGTCACTGGCAATCCGCTTATCACAAGCGACTGTGAAACAAGCTATGCAGCAGTGCTTAAGTCCAGACTATCGGCTACACGTGCTGTGCGGCCAAAGGACGGAAAGGGTCCTCCGCCTCCAACAGAAGGACGATAAGCTGTTAACTCTCTCAGAGTTGAACTACTTTAACCCTTTTCGTATTTTCGACCACATCCAACTTTCTCGGCAGTTGGCCGATCTATTTTCATTCACGGATGAAGGCTATTTGCCTATCAGCAGTGCCAACTTGCTCCGTGACTTTATGCTCTACGTAGTGCACTATTGCCGCTCCATCAACCAGCTTGATATGTATGATGAGCTCATTGAGGAAATGGCCATCACCATAAAGCTGATGCTCAGTTTCGAGGAAGAGGTTTTCCACATGGAAATACCCCTCACGGCGTGTACCACTGGGAATGACAATAGTGATTGCACCAACAGTCATAGTGGAAGCGCTCCCAAAAGCGACGCGAAGGTGTCTTTGCTTATGCCACTTGCACTTTTCGGTGGCGGCAAAGGTCGCGTGAAGGTTTTGACCACTATGAACGGCAGGTGCGAGCAACTTACCGTTTTTCGAGATCGAGCCATGAAGAATGTCTTGGTTAAATATCCTGACCTCCAAGGCATATGGTCTGATACAGAGACGGCTCTCGTGCCAGACCGGTCCATGCCCTGGACCTACTTCAACATCACCCCTGCGTCACGGCCATTGCGACAATCACTTAATGGCCCTTTCGCGTCGCAGTTAGGGAAGAAGCTTTGTCTGGTTGTCACAGTTGCCAGTCTTCGAGGAGTAGTCATGGAAGTCCTCTTCGCTTCATTAACACAAGAGATCAAAAAGTTGAATGTGCTCTCAGGTTATAAAAACAATTCAGACGAGTCAAAATGCTTTGGCGTGTCCAGAATGGAGCGCTCTCTTCCAGCATTTTTGAATGCTAGTATGGTGCATTATCTTGCAAACTGTGGTGTCTCTTCTCAACTGCTCAAAGATCGTTATATACGGTACCGTACGCATGCCATAAATATACTTGCATGTGTTTTGGATCTTTGGGCAGCGTTCCCACATTTGCAACCTTATGATCATGTTCCCCTACACGTATCTTTATCCCATATCAACGTATCTTTCATGGAGGCGTTATATCACCGTGGGCGATCGATGAGTTTGCCTTTTGATCACAGTAACTCTGTGACCTCTAGCCTAGGTGTTTATTACTCTTGTGTCCAATCGCTCTTCGAGTTGATGTTTAACGCGATTCGATTGGACTGTCTGTGGACCAAGCGTTCGTATCGACAGCGTGTGGCATATGGGTGGCAACAAATCCTGAAGGTATGGGGAAGTTATGCGACAACACTATCCGCGGGAGAGACGGCCCTATGTGTCACCTCCAATGACTCAAGCGAGAGTAAAACGCCACTTTCGGTAGACGGACGGGCGCCCCAACTGGATGCCACTGCTATTGCTCACAACACGTTTGGTGGAAAAGGTGGAAGGTATACGATGCTTCCTCATCCAATATCATCAGCTACATCCACGGGGGTTGATTCTTGTAATATCAACCTGGATACGATGCTACATACACCAGATACTCGGTACGGTGGGCATATCGTTAGTATGCAGATCCTTCATTCCTCCAATAAATCCCTTGCCTTAACGAGCGCTTCGGTCTCCTGCACAGCTCTTGGAAGTGGGGAGTGGCGTGTGCGGCGTAGCTGTGGTCATGCTGTAGCCATCAGCTCATGTGGATTTTCATCCGGGCGCTTTTATTTTGAGTTGCGACTTTTGGAGACTGAGGGCGCTGTTTCAGTGGGCGTCGTTACAGATCGAAGCCAGTTAAGCAAGAGTGGGGTCGAAATGATTGGCGCTCACACAGACACCTGGGGGTTTGATATCAGCCACCAGTGCTTGCTGATCGAAGGTTATCGTTCCGACTTGGAGGAACATATCAACTGGACCGCCGGTGACATTATTGGTGTATTGATGGATCTTGATCAGATGGAACTTGTATTTTTGTATCATGGTAAAAAGTTGGCGGAGCTGTCAATGCACCGCAAACAGGCTTTTAATTCAAAGGTCTCCTCTACTTCTACGCGTCCCGTATGCAGCTATTTTCCCTCTGTATCGGTGAATAGCTGCATGTGTGTGGTAAATCTAGGTGAAGCACCGTTTTCGGAGGACCTTCCGTTGGGTGTATTACCTGTTAACCCTAAACTCTACTGTAATCCGCAGATATGTCGATTTTGGTACACCATGATTGCTGCCAAATGGGCATCAAGAATAAAGGAAAGCAAAAATGATGGCAGTGTTCAGCAAACTTTTTTACCTGACGGTGCATTTCAAACTGTACATAGCTACATCCGAAAGTATTGTGAAGGGCGTGACGGACCGCTCTCCGTTGACATTTTGTGTTCCACGTCCCATGTGTGTGTGAATCGCCAAACCAACGAAATATATACTGAGAATCACACTTCCGGGCCGTGCCTTATGCATGCAGGTGTTGCAGTCCGCCGTGGCCGTTGGTACTACGAAGTTTTGTTGAAAGGAATGATCGATCTCAGCGTTGGCTGGACTGTAGCTGAATCCAATCGAGGCCGAGGAAATGGCACAGGGGGTAACAGCAGGGTCCTAGGCGATGACAACGAATCGTGGGTCATTGAAACGGAACGCATGGTTGTCAGGCACAATGGGCGGGTAACTCGTCTACGACATCATAACTGGCGTGATGGGGATGTACTGGGTTGCTTACTCGACTGCGATTCTGGCACGATGAGCTTCACAGTAAACGGAAGGCTTGTGTTAGAAGTGCATGATATCGAAGGTGACGGAATTTTGTTCAAGAATGTTGTCTGTCCCGAGGTTGGTCTTTCACCCGTTGTGAAAGCGCATTATATGCGGGGATCGATAGCATTTCTGTGTAACCGAAAGGATTTACTTTATCCACCGGAGAAATCGTACAAACCTATTGGCGCTGAAGACGTTATAATTGACGCCATGCGGGCATACTATCTCTCCGGAAAGGAGCACACCAATACGTCTTATCGGCAGCCATTGTGTCTTTCCCAATTGGAGAAGATGGCGGCCAAAATTAGCAGAAGCATGGATCTTAGTCTACATAATTTTTCTGCGCACGGCCTGTGTTACGCGCAGGATGCCAAAAAAATTGGAATTCTCCCATCGTTATCAACATTTGGTACTTCGGTTATTGCGTCGACAAGCACTGTGTCGGAAAGTTTGGCAACTACCCAATGCTATAATACCCCTCTTCAGCGCGATGCCAATGCTACTACTTTTATTTCAACAGAGGAGGATGCCAATTCGTCGAAGGTATTGTTTGAGCTGCTAACCATTTTTTCTAGCGCCACGGAAGGACTAATGGTCTTGGCTCAGGAAGTGTCTATTCCGCATAGAATGGATAGCAACCTCGGTTATCCAGTCTATATTGGCCCTTTTAAAGATTCACTATTTCGCTTAAGACGATACACGTTTCCATACTTAGGCATTCGCACAATCCGTCATGCGTTACAAGAGACCTGTAGCGCATCGAGTGAAACCCTAAGACTCCGCGTGAATCGCCGAAAGGCACTTGCGATTATGCAGACCAATATCATCAACTCACCGTCAGCCCTCGCCACTCGCATGCGTGATAGCTTGTTTGGCCAAATTTATTCTCTCTTGGCAGATAAGGACTCCTTGTTTTTTTGCAGGAACCGGAACCTCTGGACGGTTAGCTTTTACGGTGAAGGGGCTGACGATGTAGGTGGCCCTTATCGAGAAAGTCTTGCGCAACTGTGTTCTGAGCTTATGAGCACGAAACTTCCGCTTTTTATGCCCATTCCCAGCCAGGGATCTGATCTAAGCGAACAATGGGACGCGTTTGTGATTCATCCTCGTCTGGCACCACCCGTAAACACTGCGATGTACCGTTTTATTGGGCGGTTGATGGCGGGATGTTTACGTGGAGCAGAGCCACTCTCACTTTACTTTCCAAGTTTTGTATGGAAGTTATTGGTGGGTGATGTCGTAGACATGGAGGATTTGGCGCAGATTGACGTTTCGACCTTGCGTACACTTCAATATATTGAAAACCTAGTTCGTTTCGATCCCTCTTCTGCTGAGAGGAAAGCTGAGGACATTAATGAGGAATTTTCAACCATGCTGTGCCCGGATGGCTTTGTCGTACAGGACGGAGTCGGCACCGAGCACGAAATGATATACAACGGCCGAAACATTTCGGTAAATCGTACCAATGCTCATGACTACGTCCGTCTGATGCTATCGTTTAGGCTTGATCACCTCGTATCCGCACAACTTTATGCGCTATGCGAGGGATTCCATCAGTGCGTCCCGCTTTTCGCCGTGTCAAGCTTAAAATGGTTTGAGTTAGAGGCGTTGGTATGTGGGCAGCGGGACTACGACCCAGATGCGCTTCTGGACGCAGCTCGGTACGAAAACCTGGAACCAAGTGACACCAGGGTGGTTTACCTCCGGCAAGTCCTGCGTAATTTCACACGGGAGCAACGGGCGCTCTTTGCGCGCTTTGTCAGCGGTCGTGAACGGTTACCTCAGGGAATTCAGCTAAAGATTCTTCCGGATCGCACCAGCTCAAGGACCACACGAGGTCAGCACATTACCACAYGTCCACCACAACCACAACCAAGATCGGCATCGTCAGAGCGATCGTCCGCCATCTTGACGCAAGTGGGGGTCGCATCTTCGAATCCTGTGGTGGAGTCATTTGATGATGATCGGCTACCGCATGCTTCGACCTGTTTTTATTGGCTGACTCTTCCCAACTACAGTTCTGTCGAGGTGATGCATGATAAGTTGCTTTATGCAATCGAGCAGTGTGCCGAGATTGATGCAGATTTTCGAGTGTATGACAATGAAGTGGAGGCTCAGACAGATCAACCAACCATGACACGAGTGGCTTTGGAAGCTGAAGACGAGTATGAGGATTTTTCTCACTTACTCTAGAAGTTGATTTATATAATGTATGTGCAAACTTTTCAGTTGAAATAACAGTCGAAAGAAGAATGTGACAGGTAATAGTCCAGACTCTAGCAGGTAATGACATGCCGCTAAGTAAGGTTCTACCAAAACAAGTGTTTGACTCAGTAAGGATATAATGCAGGGACGCACGTCCATGTTCCGATCTGTGCGTTTGTTGTCCAAAGGACCTAAAGGAAGAAGGTGTCTTGTCAGTAGATTTGCCTCTTTGTACCAGTACCTTTGTTTGTCCTTAAAACTTATTTCGAGCAAATGACAGGCTTCGGAGGCATTTGCTATTTGTTTTATATACTATCAGATGAACGAATTGTCTAGTAAGGTTTTCCCTTTTTCGATGCATTGTATACTAAAGAACAAATATTCAGAGACTATACATATTTATTCATGTCTAACATCTCCAAGTAGTGTTTCATTTTCGAAGCGCATTTTCATTACACAACTCGTTCAAGCAGACCATAGATGTATATCCATTTGTAAAGAACTTCAGAGGAGACCTGAGATTTTCTCCCTTCTCCATTACTTTATTGAATTCAGGAGATAAGTCATAATATGCTAAACGATTGTATTGCTGACTCAGCAACCTGGATGTTTTTTCATCCCTTTCATTGTTTATTCAAGTCTTTGAGTCAATTTAATGGGTATAATGGTATTATGCATACACTAACCTATAATATATGGTATATGAATCGTTGTTTCTTTTTTCCTCTCTCTCTCTCTCTCTCACTAGGTATTGCTATTTTCTTTTTTGTGGCATTTTTTTGGAATATTGCTTTTTTTGTGTCTGAATCCCATATAGGCGATAAATTTTTTCAGCTAATCATCCCATAAGGTGCACACTTTATCACACAAACACATTCATTTGTTGCATCGCTATTCTATCGTTTTTTCTCATTTTTTCAGGCAACCATGTCTTATCAATCTCAGCAGCAACAGCAGCAGCCCCCCCACGCTGCATACCCGCCTGGTCAATACCCTCCACAAAATCCATGTGGGTACCCTCCTGCCCCGTACCCAAATCCTTCCGCCCCGCCAACTGCCGGTGGGTATCCTCAGGCTCCGTACTACCCTCCGTCCCCCTACCCGGTCGACAACAGTATGGCGATGCCTATGCCAATGCTGCAAACTGTGTTTCGCGCGGTCGATAAGGATGGCAGTGGCTTCATCGACGTTAATGAACTGAATAAAGCTCTTTCCTCAGCCGGAACATCCTTCAGCCTAGTTACAACAGAGAAACTACTTGAGATGTTTGGCAAGGAGCGGAGAGGGGCTATAACCTTTCGGGAGTTTGAAGGACTCTACGCTTTTGTTAGGGTCATGTATGAAAGATTCACTCAACGTGATAAATCCGGTGAGGGACGCCTAGATGGCAATGAGATACGAATGGCACTCTATGAAGGTGGCTACCCACTTTCAGAGGATACATTTCAGGCATTAATGCATAAGTTTGATCGTACTAAATGTGGCTCGTTAGGATTTGATGATTACATTGAATTATCTATCTATATTTGCAAGGTGCGTACCGTTTTCGCGTTTTATGATCGGCAGCGGACAGGGGAAGTAGTCTTCAACTTTGATACCTTTGTGGCTGGAAGCCTTTCTACTCTTTGATCAGTCTTCCATTCGGTCGCGAGGTACTTCGCTGACTGGGCTTTTCAGAACACCTATGATTTTTACTTCAATGTAAAATAAATGCTGATAAAATATTTAGTTTTAGGTGAGAAACTTTTTTTCGAGCTTCATACTTATTTTCGATATGATGATTGTTTTCATTACCTTTCGCTCTTAATCCCGTCAATACTTTCTAGTAATGTTGTATTTGATTACAAATATGTGCCTTTAGATGGGCTGTAATTCGGTGTCATTTCTATGCCCTCTCTTGATATATTTATTAAGAGGGGGGGGAAATAGCGAATGATATACTAATATAGTAAATGGATTGCTGAATAGGGAAATTCGTTAGCAAAATTTGGCGTTTTTTTATCGAAGTCCTTTCTGAAAAACTTCAATATTATGATTTGCTATAGTTTCATGAAGGCATAACGATGTACTAAAGGCTGATGATGCTAAAGGATAATAAGTGTAGGCGCGCAATATGGACTGCATGAATGACTCCCCATGTGGTTGGTAGAAAGTATAATTTTGTTAAGCGATTTAGATCACTGACAATCGAAACAGAGCTATTAATATTTTTTGTGACTTACAAGTATGTGAAAATTACTTTCAATTCCATTCTCAAGAGAATAAAAGTATGTCAATCATTTGTAAAAAATTACAGCTGCAATGTTTAGAATGCATTTTGACACCAAGGGGTGTGGTGAATGAACAAAAAACGTAGGGCGTCTATGCGTATCCCTATTTGTGCACTTTTCAATTCTAATTCTTCTCATCTAGCTTTGAAAGGAACCCTGACTGGTATTACGTTGATTCATCGTGAGATCGGTTTCTTATCAAAGGAAAAGATCTACTCATAGTGTAACAAAGCATGACGGATCGCTCGTTAGATGAGTACTATGAAGTGTGCCGTGAGGACAGTGACAGCGACTGCTCATCTACAGCCTCGCTTAATGAAGGTGGTATCAGTTCATGGTCTGCCGTATCAGTAGTATCTCCACTCCGCGGCCGTGCTCGGATGCTGTGTGGCCAGCACCGCAAGAGCAATTTGAATGCCCAACACAATCAACTACACCTTCACAATAAGGAAATGAAGGAAGAATCGTATGGTGCGAGTGAAAGCCAAGACGCTTTTCAACGAATACATAGTCAGACGACTAAACAAATCATCCGAGTCCTTAACCAACCTCTTAGTGCCCACCGTGGCCTTTCTGTATGTCCGCCTCAATACTATTCTTCTGACACAAGAAAAGTCTTATCAGGGGATATCGATGAAGCAAGATTTCGTGTTCTTCTACTCTTTGATGTGTTGTGTACGCTGAGGCTAAGTGAGTGTAAGTACTGTGTACAGGAAACTGTCCCTGGGCCCTCTGATGCGAGTCAAAGCGGGAGAAAGTTTTCTACCGTATGGAAACTCAAACCTGAGATCCGTGACCAACTGCTGTGTGGAAAAGATCGGACTCTATATGTAAACGCCATGCAGAAACTACTGAACATCGCTGATAATATGCATGCTCTTCAATCACGACTCGACACTTTTTATGACCAATACCAGAGGGTAAAGGCACAGGCAGATTCAACATATAGATCAGAGGCAGAGTTTTTCTTTGGCAAGGCCAGCATTGGAGATCGAACGGTTCATGCTGATCGTGCGATAGGTTTTACATCTCTCATCGCCCTCCTTCGATTTGCGGAGCTTGTGAATGCATGGATGCAGGAGTTCAAAGTTTGGGTGTTACAAGTACAGGAGGATCTCATGGCGAACACCAGATCCTGTGAGTCATCGGGCCAGCTAATCAATGGCCGAGGGACAGGGTTAGGTACGAGCTGTCTTAACACAACCATCAAGGTATCACGTGCCCCCCCTCCTCCTCTCTTCAAGGACTTTTCTCCAAAGGGCGCGGGAAAGGGGCGAGATCGCTTTTGTGTACAATCGTCGCAGCAGTGCGCCCTAGAAGGGGTGAGAAAGATATACAAAACAGAAGAGGCACCTGAAGATAACACTCCAAGGGCAAATTCCACCAGCGGTGGCCCAAATTCTTTTACAAATTCCAATCTTCCACAAATCATCACTGCTGTCGAACGCAATACTCTCATCTTGAAGCAGTGTCTGGTTATTATTGACGGAAGCAGTTGTTTCAACACATTTCGAACAAAATTAGAGGATTCCGATAGTGTGGCGGCACGAGATGGGAGACACGAAAAGGATCCTAAGCAAACTACTACTCAACAACCCCCATCACTAAGCACTTCAGCCATAGAAGAATCCACCTTCCTAAGCCAATGTACTGAACTTGGAGCTGCACTACTTGACTATCTTATCATTCAACTGAGTGCGCTGCAGCATCCCGGTGTGATGGATTTGTACCGTTTATATATGGCACTGCTTATTCATTGTGCTTGGCCATATGTAATTCTCTCAACATCCACCATGTTTGGCTTTGTACATGATATCGACTCACAAAAATGGCGTCACCAGCTACCGCGTCTCTTTCGTTCTTCATTTTCACACATTCGTGTTGGTGGGGCGCATCGACGCTACCCAACCGATGTCCTATCGTTGGTTCTGAGCTGTGTCGACTATCAGAAAAGCGCTGTTTCATTGGAACCTTTCAAGACTCTTTCGATGCTTGTATCTGCGCGAAGATTTATTCTATATAGTTTGCAAAACTTTGCAAGGAAAAAAAACAAGAGTCTAATCGTAAAAGATCTTGGTGAAAGACAGCCCACTTCTTTCTCACCAAACATCGCCACGGCATCCGTCCCTGTTCAGCCCGCAGATAGTTCCTCAAGCATTGCCACGGCGATACCTGTATGGACGAACCCAAGTAGCATTGGGTGTGACCAATGTGCCATGGGACTCCAGAATGATCCTCTGCATTGTCCAACTGGGCTTCCTTTTACGGATAAGAATAAAACTGAAGGGCCGATGAAAAATGCGTTGCAACCGAAACGACAGCCGTGGGGTTTGCCCCAGAAACGAGTCGACCCCTCTTGGAATCCATTCAGTCGTGGAGGCGGTGGCCTTGGCTCCATGGGCCTGCATGTGGAATCCATCTTGGAATATCCCAAGGTCTTGCCATTGTGCTTTACCACTATGGAGCATGATGCGTGGGTAGTGAGTCAATGCCGCGTTGGTAACCCGCAGAACGCGCAGGGAGGTCGGAAAAGGAATGAAGGCACACCTGACCACCATTTCCGGGGTTTATTTTGGTACCTCCAAGTGAGTGACTCCACGACATCACCTGAGCTTCTCTTGAGTAATCAGCGGACCCATAAAAGGGCTGATAATAGCGATAAACAAGAGGGAAGTCTCGAGGAGGGCCGCCGAGACATCGACGAAAGTGTTCTCTGGCTCGACACCACAACACCAGCTGCCAGGTGGATTGCCGCTGCATTGCTTATTCCCATTGGTGTTGTCGTGCAACAACTCCAGCAACAACGCGCAGTACGGCTTTTCCGTGGTTTAGGCTCCGCTTTCCCAATTACTCAGTCTAAAGCCGACCGATACGCGCCTGAAGCGTTCTTTAGGTGGCCTTGCACTAAGGATGACGAGATACTCACTAGCGAAGTGTCATTTGAAGATTCTCTTGAAGCGGGAAAAGCACAGTTCGTGAGTTCCGAAACAGTCAGTGGACGCCGAAGGGGGGATGTCACACACTCCCTCCTTCCTCATTCAATTACTTCCTTTAGCTTCGCGCATGCTTTGGATCTCCTCCTTGATGTTGCTCTCTGCCGCGATAAGGTCTGCATTCTCGAAGGTTTCCTAGAGCGGCTTTATAGAGAGCCGCGCTGGTGGCAACGCATGAGCACTTGCAGAGGTATTCATGATGACGGTAGTAGGCCCACGGGGGGAACAGCCTCGACCCTCATCAGCACTCTCTTCTCCGAGTCTATTAGAGGCAAGCCTTATGGTAATCTGGTTGAGTTGCGCGTTTTACCAAAGCGAACAAAAACACTTGCTCAAAAAAAAAACAAGCCCAATACGGCTGAAAAGGGCATTCATAGGGGGAACGAAGAAAACGGTTCTTCGGACACAAATTTACTTGCATACGAAATGCTGGATGTGTTTGAATCGTTTCAACTCGTTTTCCATTTCCCAGAGGAACTGGAATTGATTTTGCTCCCAAAGCGCCTTTCTGTTCGCCTCGGCAGTGAGCCAGGCGTCGTCGAGAGTACTTATGTCACCATGTTTTGGGGAAAACGCCGTGGAAGAATAGCCGATAGCCATTCCAATGCTAAGCCAGTGCACGTTGATCCCACTATGGAAACCACCAAGCTACTCAAAGGAGTAACTGACATGGATAATTTATCGTACGATGCCTGGAGCAGTGCATTTGGCTATATGTGCGCACTACATTTTGCGCAAATAACCCTACGTGAGCACCGCAAGTCCTTGCATATCCGAGATACTCAAGATAATCAACTTCTTTCCGTCCTAGGCCGGCCGATCCTTTCTACTTCTTCAAACACAGGTAATAATGATAAAGGCAACACAAACGACACCAATTCACTACGACTTATTGCACGTAGTCTTGGCAGTTCCTATTATTTACTTTCCTTTGCGGTGGATTCACTTCTTACCTTCACACAGCGTGAGGTCGCAATTGCGATTTACAAGCTGGAACACTTGTTGGGAAAAGCGGAAGCTCTTAATTCTGCAATTCAGCTCTGCCAAGAGCTCGACACTGCTCTCGTGGGAGTTGAGTATATTTCCTTCCTAGTGGAACGGAGCGCTGCGTCGTCTTATGGACATTCTCACGAGCAGAATAATGATGGGGATCGTGCATTAGATACCGAGGTGGATGCTCGGTACGCGTTGCGTGCACACATTCACACAATTTTATCCTTAGCCCTCGACCCGTCACGCATGCCACCTAAATACCTCAGCACGCGTTCAAGGAATGCTATAGAGGCCCTTGTATCACTAGTGGGTGCGCTAGAGAACTTTTCTTTATTGAAGAATCGATTGCGACCGTTATTGGTCCTCTTAACTTTCAACAATTTCTTCGGTGCTGAAAATTATACTTCTTTCCAGTTTAGGTAAATAGCGTGATCATCTCAACAATATGCTACTTTGTGTTTTTGAGTTTAGCTTGGTAATTTGGTTCCGTTACACCGTTTTCGGATGACTATGTTTTTGGAGTAAAATCATGTTGTTATTTTCTTCCTTCTTCTTTCTATCCCCCCTCCCACCT
>AIHY01001484.1:0-11297 GCA_000331125.1 Phytomonas serpens 9T
AGTCATGGAGCAGAATCATCAAGTAGGTAATTGATTTTTTTGTTTACAATTCATATATATATATATATATATATGTATTTATTATACTACAAAAATGAAGTCAGATGCTTTTATTCATGGGAAACAAACTTCTGCAGTCGACTCAAAAGAACCAAAACTGTGCATAAAGAGCACATTTATTCCCGGTTCCTGAATCCTGGCCGCGGAATTATTTTCGTAAAAAACGAAAAAAAAAAGAAAACTCAAAAACACATAAAGCAAGAGGGAAAAAGTCTGGAAAAAGGCCAGTTGGGTATGAAATGGACCTTCAACTTTCAGTACAACTTTCAACAAAGTCCCACAGAGAGTACTTACAATAGCAAGATCGTGAAGCAAGAATCACAGATAAAAATTTTCATAAACTTCGAAGAATAATTGATATCATCAAAAATACACAGAAAGCAAATATACATGTAACATATCAGCTAGATATTCATCATTAATAATGCAATGAGTGGCATTAGCTATCCATCCTCAGAAGAATATCAACCGCCCTGCACACCAAAATCACGAGTGAAAACAACAGAAAGATGAGAACTCCCAACAAGCCTTAAGTTTCCAAGATAATATCACGTTCAAACAAAGGAGATCGGGGTTCGCCTCACAATTCGATCTCTTCAGGGATATACTCCTCCTCCTCCCTTGGAAAGGGTTGGCCGACACCGACGTCGTCGATGTCCATGGTGCCGTTCCCCAGCCCACCGACGCCGCCCTCCGAGGGGGTCTTGGTGGGKGGGTGGCCATTCCCATTCAACTCGGGGGCGGGCGGCCCGTACGGTGTTGGGATGCTCGCTAGGGCCTTTGCCCGAGTAGCATGAGCAGCAACGTGCTCCTGGAGGTGGGTGACGTAGCCGGTGGGGTCGCGCTGCAGCTGGGCCGCTGCGGAGGGATTGAGAGGGTCCTCCGGGTTAGGATAGCGCAGCAGCTGGGGCAGGAAAACGTCGAAGATGTTCTTGAGCTCATACATCGGCGTCCAGGTTTGGTTGATCACATCCAAGCAGACACTGCCGCTCGTCTCATCGATGTTTGGGTGCCAAATCCGATTCGCGAATCCGATGGATGGCGACTTGAAAGGATACTCCGGGGGCAAAAGCACATGTAGGATCCACGTTCCATCTTCGTAAGGGGTGCCCTCTGGACCGGTAAACTCAACCCAGAACTCTGAAATATTCTTAGACAAGTACACCTTTTGGGATGCTTTGAGCAACTTCATAACGTCTATTTCCTTTCGGCGACTAGGAAGATGATTATTTGAAGACATGGTAGTTTTGATGAGAACAAATGCAACGAATTACACACACGCAAGGGGACAAAAAAAATTCAATCACGTTAGTAAAAATAAAGCAAAAAGTATTCTGATTTGATAATTTCTTTTCTTGATCGCTATAAATATTGGTATATGATTATAATTGAGAATTCGGAACGTTTATTCCTAACTCTTTTCCTATATCGCTGCTATTTCTTCGATTTAGTATTCAGACAACTAATGAAAATAAAAAGAAACGAAGCGGGAGAACAATTTTGAAGCAAACTAGATAACTTTCGAAGTGAGTACACAGAAATAACAATCAGCAAAGAAAGTAAAGGATTGTGTGTAAAAAAAATCAATAGGCTTTATCTGTGTGCGTGTATGTGTGAGTCTGTGTCTGTATGTATGTGTCTGTGTTACTGTGTGAATAGCTTCGATTCTATTTCAATATTTATTCCTATTGCCAAAATAAGCAATGTAAAATAAATATTGTAGAGAAACAAGCTTAAAAAGAAAAGAGAAAAAGTGAAGAAAAAAGCGAGGTTCTCATAGCTCCTATTCATATTAAAAGGCGGTGGAATGCTTAAATGAAAGTTATTGCGTAGAACAGAAACAATGAACAGAGCTACGATGATGTTGTATCGTAGAAGGCGTTCCAATCATGACAGAGTCGACGAGAATATCATCTCATTATCACAGACGTGCTGAAAAAATAGGATAATAATTTCCAAAAGTAAGGAACAGACAAACAATAGCTTCCAAGAAATAAGCCCAAACTTGAAGCACGTTGCTTGTCATACAAAATTAGAATCAAGCATGGAGTTTAGCAGTCAATGGGCAAATGATACCTACGCTTTCCTCATCAATTGTCATTCCACAGTCTAGACATATCAATACAAGATCGTTGTCGCTAGCATGCGATGACAAAAACCCAGGACTAGAAGGGTCCTGAGACGTTAGCGTTTCCCGTGGGCACCGCATAGGCGTGCCAGGGATATGTGACTTCATCGCGCAGGCTTTATCAGAAGAATCACATGTGCTGTTTCTACTCCTCAAATCAACATCCTCAATCTTTATAGGACGGCGTCCCACTCGAACACTCTCGCGTTCTACGTTTCTATTAATCCGACTTCTGTCCCCTACGTCTTCTGGCGGCAGCAACTTCGTACCGACTCTAGGAGCAGGCTCTAGGAAATTTGAACTTGAGGGAGACAGCTCTCGATTGGTGCTTGCCTCTTGTCGTAGAAAAGATGGCTGTAGAGTATCTTTTGGACTCGCGGAAGCACTTACTTTGGCATATGAAAAATCTGCATTATCCTTGTCGGGTTTCATTTGCTGAGACGTGACAGCATCACACTGGTTAGTTAATGCTTTCTTATTGGCCCCAAGTTTAGTTGCATTAGATTTGACAGAGTGGCAATTCCCCATCGGTTAACTAGATATGATTTACTTATTATCCGTTTGATTTCCTATTGCTATCGTGCTTCGTATCAATCTGTGATTGTGTTCAAGCAGAAAGCGTACTTGAGAAAAGGTAACGTGAGTTCTCTGATGAATATGTCAAAGGAACATAAAACACGGTATTCGGGGATGCATATATACATATATATGGCGCACGAATCTACCTTTCGATACTAGCATGAAATAACTAGCCCCTTTTAGGACATATAATTATGCCAACTCGCCCCAAAATTTGTAAGAGAAAGAATGTAAGAGCAAGCAAATGTACTTGTACGTTTAGAAGCAGTATTGCAATGAAAAGCAATGTAACAAAAAAAAAATGCTTATGCAATAATTCATTTAGGATATCACCTTTTACCATCTTTGAACACTTACTTTCAGTTTAATCGCATTATATTTCGCTCTTCACCCAGCAACCAAATACAGCAGTTGCGTACGACAAGACCTTAGGAGTAGTCATAATCATCTCTCTTCGCATTGAAGGTATCCACATGTTGACGAATTTTGCTGCCTGGCTTCCATGTCACAAAGTCCTCGAGTCCCCGCGGTACTAAGAAAGCGGGATCGCGGATCTGTGTCGTCCCCACGCGCACATGACCATGATGAATGAGATCCGCCGCCATTTTGCAGTTAGGAGCCATCTTCAGGTCGCGCATAACGGTCGGGATACGGCGCTTGCAGAAGACCTCCACGCCAACCTTATCCACCTCCGCAAGGCCAAGCTTTTCCCCAATCAAGCCCATGCTATACATCTTGTCCAAAAGCTGTTGCGTCACTTCAATCCTTATTTTGCTATCCGCTGGTAAGTAACGCAACTGGGTGAGGAGCTGACGAATTAATCCAACTAGTCGGAGGTAGCGGCGGTAGTCCTCACGATCCTCTAGGTGGTACTTTGTAATGCAGTACGGCTCATGCCAATTATCCTGTGGATATTGCATGAAGTCATGTTTCTTCAAAAGCATTCGTTCATGGTACTTGAGCTCACGGTGAATGGGGTTGCCCTTGGAGTGTTGGGAAACAGGAGTGTACTTACTCCTTTTGCTTCGCTTTATTGCTTCCACTTGCGCCTTGAACGCATCTTTGCCAAGAGCTGCCTTGAAACCCTTTTTCTCTGCAGTGTCCCGCACCATTTTATCACACAACAATACTAAAAATGAAAGCTATATATGTTTATTTAGATATATATGCTTGAAAATAAGTAGAAATCGGGTTAAAATGAAAAAGTTCTGTACATAATCCCTTCAAAAGAATGATCATATATTCGTTGAGCACGTCTTAAGTACTTTTACTACAGATTGACCTCGTTTTTTTTTGTGTGTAGTTCTTTCCGATTTCAGCCAGCAAGTATATTGTAAAATGGAAAGAAGTCATATGATTTTAAAAAACACGATTAGCAATTTTTTTAGAAAAAATATCAGCCCCTCACATAAAGAAAGCATTTTTGTCGATTGTCAAAAACATCAACCCATTGTCAAAGTGTAAACAATACCCTTCATAGATTTGGTTTAAATACTATTTTTCTATTATAACATATGTTAAGCAGTTATATATTGGTTGCCTTTGCTGAAGAATGCAGGTAACGTAAAGGATAATAAGTAACACTTGCAGGTGTAACGAAAACTGTGAACTTCGTAAAATCATAGTACAATAATAAAAAAGCATTAGAATGCCACCTACACATACACGTACAAGAAAAAAGGTAAAATGGAATAGTAGAAGTGTTTTACTCCCGTTCCGCTAGTCAACGCATAGCACCAGTTTTACATAGAGAGAAGAAAATGCAATTTCAAAGGTGGACTCTCAAGGAACTTAATAAACAATGCGTTTCAGAAAACGCGAGCACGAAGACTACTTGTTGGTCGAAGCGCATCCAAGTCTCGCTGCGCCTCCTGTTTCTCCAAAAACATTTTTAAGGAGGCTACCTTGAGTTCCTCAAGTTGAGAAATAATAGATTCGTTTTCAAGAATAAGCTCATCATATCGCTGCGCAGCCTTACTTGCAGATGATTTGGCACTTTTTATTTTCTTTTGCAATGCACGCTGCTTCTCATGTTCGCCAGCAAGAGTCTCCTGGAATTGTTCCGCCTGTAACTCAAAGCGACGATTATTTGCAATGATCTGCTTGTTGATCTGTTCGGCTAGCTCTGCACGCCACGTCTCGTCCAATTTCCGCATTTCCAGCTCGAGCTGACGGATGGAAACCTCCAACTCCTCGTTCTTTCTTTTTTCACGCTCTAGTAGCGAGTTAGACCACTTGACCACTTGACGATTATTCTCCAAATGTTCTGTCTTTTCATGAAGGGCCTGCTCCGTACGAGTTATCTGCCGTTGCAATCGCTCATAACTCTTCTCCATCTCTTCAAATTCTGCCGACTTATTTCGAGTCTCATCAAGACGACGTTGCAAGTCCTGAATCTGCCCCTTCATGTAGTCAATCTTATTTTCATTCGCACGTTGCATGCTTTCCAGTTGCTGCTTGGAGTCTTTGAGTTGCTCTCGAGCTGTCTCTAACTCTAAAGACAGTTGCTGGATATGCTTCTGGTGTTCCTCTGTTTCCTTGAGCATCTCAGCACGCTCCTCGTTAATTTGGCTGCGCTCTTCCTCGATGGCAGACTCCAGATCATGAATCTTGTGTTCACTCTTATTGAGCTTGCGAACAAGCTTGTCACATACCTGATCCTTTTCCTGACGCAAGCTCTCAATGGCATCTTCTTTGCTCTGGAGGAGATCCGTAAGCTGTTGAATCGTAGTCTCATCGATCGCACCGCCCATACTACCGATATTGTTCACCGGGCCATTCTTCTCAAGCAAATTCGAAGTCACTTTACCAGTTGTAAGTAGCTCAAACTTTCGGATCATGCCAGCAAGCTGAGCCTGCTGTTGATGCGCTAGCTCCAGGAGGCGGTGCTTCGACCGAAGTTGCTGCTGCAGCTCCGCGAACACATCTTCGCTGATTGGCTCCTCATCGATCGCAGCCAACATGAAGGCATCGTACTTATTAGCCACGTCAACCGCGACATCTTCGGCCGAGGAATCTGTAATACAAACGCCAAATCGGCGAAGAGAAACATTAGTCTCTTTTATCTTCCTCTCTAGTGCCTCCTTTGACTCCCGTGTCTCCTCCAGCTGCCGGAGGATGGTGGATCGCTCATCCATGCTATTCCAGTTGGCAGTGTTAAGGAATGAGCTACTCGAGTTAAGATTCGTTACCACGCCTGCATCACCAAGCATACGTTTCAGACGCTCGATATCGCGTTCCCTCTCTGTAACAGTAGTTTTTGTTGCCTCGAGCTGATCCTGGAGATTTTTGTACTCCTCCTTGCTTCTGTTAATCTTGGCTTTAATTTTCTCTTGATCTCGCTCGATTTTTTCGCGAAGTTTTGCATTCTCATCACGCAAGGAATTCAACTCAACCTTCAGCTGCGACATCGAAACAGTGTCAGCTGTGTGTCGAGCCACTTCCTCATCACGCTGCTGCAGGAGATCATCCCTGGAGCGTATCGCATCATTAATCTGAAGCTGGAGATGCTCCTGCATTTCTGCCATTGCTCGCGCTGCGTACTTCTCCATGTCATCCTTTGTGTAGGTCACCTTGCGCCAATGCTCATATTGTTCAGCAAAGCCCTGCAGATAGAAGGCGATTTCTTTCACATCCCAGTTGTCGTCTGTTGTATTGTATGAGCCATCCTTCGGCATTTGGGCCCTGATCTGGTTCAATTCGTCATCAGAACAAATTCGCTTAATGAAATTTGCGTTCAGACGACGTAGTTCATTTATATGGTTCATCTCGTTGGCCAAATTAGCCTCGGTCATCCCATGTTCTTCTTTCACACGATGCAGCTCACGCTGACGTTCCACCAGTTCTTTTTCCTTTTCATCAATTCGAAGTTGCAACGAACGACATTGTTCCTCGATCTCCAATGCACTCTTCTCACCACCAGCACGCAGATCTGAGTTCTCGATCTCAAGCTCCTCAATGCGCTGCCGCAGGTTGTCCTCAACGTTGAGGTCTACATTACCCAAACGGCTCTTGAGCTCCTCGATCTGGTCAAGTAGATCCTGAATACGCGCATCCTTGGGGTCTAGATTCTTTATAGGTTTATTTTCAATCTGCTTCGCTCGCGTAGCAAACCGCAGAGTTGAGATGGTTTCAGACGTGTTCTTGTCAGATGGCCCAGTGTTGGCGAACATGACTGTCTTAGAGCTCCCGCCAAGGGAGTCTTTGAGTAGCATCGTGAGCGGCGAACCACGGTACGGGATGTGCTTCCCACCCTTAACGATGGTGTCTATAACCGTTGCCAGTGCAGACAAGGAAAGATTAATGTTGCATCCTTCCTTAACAGTGTCGCCGGTGGCGTTGGTTTTACTCAGCTTCTCTGAGCCCGCCAAGTCCACTAAATTAATCTTGCTTGTCATCACAATGGGGGAGCTGGGATCGTTCTCAAAATTAAACTGCTCAATCTGAATAGTGAAAAGCGAGTGTGAGCGGCTGCTGGTGTCGTTGAGATCGGTTGATGCGGTTCGACGCCGCTCTGTTCCTTTATTAAACCAACGCAAAGCTTCCGTCTGATTTCCTATTTCTGGCATTTCGGCTCCCTTCACATAGAAATTCTTAGCCATATTTTGTTTAATCTCCAAGTCGGTATGTTTGGAAGATAAGAGGTCGTGTGTTTTGCCATTATAAATTTCCACGTACGACACCCTCACTTTGAAGGTCTTAGTGGACGACGTCATCTTTTTTGTCTCCGTGAATATATATTCTACCACTTGCGGCATAATACCCCACAACTCCTTTTTTTCTATATTACCGGTCATTGTGAAAGTCTTGCCAGATCCTGACTGGCCATATGCGAAGACCGTTGCGTTGTAACCTTGGAGCACTGCATCCACCAGTGGCTGCACTTCCTGCAGGAATAAGTCACGCTGTGTGAAGGAATTGTTGTACACGGAATCGAAAGCAAAGACATCCGGGTCTCCAATAAGGTGCTGCACGATAACCTGATTTGTCGCCAAATCTAAGCGGACAAGGGCCTTGTCACCTCTCTCCGCCTCGTATGGTAAAAGATCACGCACGCGAATAACCACACGAATATTCTCCCCGCCCGCATGTTTTTTTACCATTTCTCTCTGACCTCTCTTCTTTACCTTTTCTGGTATCTATATATCGATCTCTATATATCTAGATAGGTAGGTAGATAGATAGATATAAAGATACTATTTATCCTTGTTACACAATGTCGTGTCGAAATCTGCACAACAAATGGAAAATGTAATATAACCCTAAGTTGGTGTAGAGATGAAAGAGTAAAGGACCTTCAAGCATAAAAACCAAGACACTGAACTAATGAAGGCTATCATATCATAAAATATATAAGGCAAATCGTTAGCATTGAAATAGGGAAAAGAGGTGAAGTTGTATCATCCGGGACTCTTTCGGTTTAACTCTTTGCATCCCTTTCCACTAAACCTCTTTTAATAACTGTATTCGTTAAATCACGTCAACAGTTCAACTGATTGTCATACTATAGCTCAGAGCGACGCATTGGACTATAAAACTCCCCAATTGGGACAAACGCCACATCCAGCGATCCATGAGTGTGAAGTGATACATTTTCAGAAATGTCTAAGTATGGGTCCTGGTAGAGCGCACCAGCGTTCGGATCCCGTGGTGGGGCATTTTTGAAAACTCGAGCGACGATCACCCCAACGCACTTGCCAGAGTCCCGTCTGAGCACCGGCCCACCACACATGCCCAGCGGAAGGCCCTTAGGAAGGACGTCCTCAATTGCTCCAGAAGACTCGTCCTTCAGTGAGGCCAACAGTACCGTCCCATAATCCAATGACACCAACGCGGCTTTACAAACACCAACCAAACGCTGTTCCCGCAAGAGAAGACCCTCATCATTTGGATTTGCCCGCTCCTCCTCCGCGTCAAGGCCACAAAAAATGAGTTCGGCGCCCTCGGCGATGGGATCCTTGTCGACATCAATGGGTTGTAAGCCAAGTTCCTCGACCTGGGCCTCTTGTTTACAGCGCAACAACGTGACGTCAACATTAGGCATTGGGTATTGTTTGAATTCCATCTCCAAAGAATGCACTACCTTGTGGGTTTCAGAACTAGGCACGAGTAGCCGTGTGCTCAGATGCCTCTGCCCAATTGCACGGAGACCAGCCGTGTCGCCATATATCTGTTTGTACCGCACTGGAGACGATACATGACCAGCAGTCACTACGTGATAGTGATAAAAGGTATGAAGCTCTCTGTAGCGCATGAGAAAGCCACTACCGCGCACAAGCGGAAGCTCTGTCAATCCTTTCTGTGTCCATAAAAAGTAAGAAGAGATGCCATAGACAGACATACAATCGGAAGCGATACTATTTGTGATAAGAAATACCCTTATCTGTGGTTTATAGTGGAAAAAATGAGAAGTCTAAAGGAAACAAAGACTGTTTTGAGTAGGCAAGTACACTTGCCAATGTTTTTTAAGGACTATGTTCCACAACTTAAATACTCAATTAAATGCGCAGAATCCCCTCCTATCGATTGCAATAATTCACTAGCATACGTGCGAAGAGACATAGTTTACATTTGAAAAAGATGCGAGTTCGTAACTGGTAAATCGATTAGATTTCTAGTCAAGTCAAATCATTCACGCCATGGCTAGAATAAATAAGACTCGGCTTGCTGCATCAACTTTAAGAACTCCTCTTCTGTGACAACAGTCATCTCTCTTGTATCAAACCCAGCGGAGCTCGTGCGACTGCTACCACCGATGGCTACGGATTGCTGCAACCCAGAAGGCATAGCATGTGCAAAAAGAATCATTTCCATGAGCTCATCGTCCGTGAGGTCTAGATGCTGTGATTGTGCGATTTTTCGCAAGTCCTCCAACGAAATATACCCCTTGTCATCCTCATCGATTTGCTTAAATGCACGCAGAGGTTCAATCCTCGATTCTCGTGAAGTCATTTTTCGAGTCAGGACGCTAAAGAATTCATTGAAGTCCACCATGTCGTCACCCTCTGAGAGATTTGCATGAACGTCCTGCAAAAGTTGCCGCAACTCCCCATCTGTAACATCATAGCCGAGGGCATAAAAGGCGACTTTGACTTCGCGTGCCTGAATTCGGCCTATCCCTTGTGTATCAAACATGTCGAAAGCTTTCCTCAGCTCGAGCTTATGTTCTTCCGATATACTAAAGAGTGGCTTTCTATCATTCACTGGAGCGGCGGTATGTACATTCATTGATGAAACAACAGAGCAGGCTTTTCTAGATGGAGCCCGACCGCTTAGGTTGGGTGCATACCCACTCCTTCTAGAAGATGGCCTGGGAATGCGAGCTGACATATAAGATCAGAATAAAAAACAAGACAAGTGTAAGTATAAACTCCCCCCTCCCACTTAATTCGTTCAAACAAAAGTGTAGGAAATAGAAATTATAATGGAAAACACACAAAAGACACCCAGCCCACATGTCAGGATGCAAAAGCCAAAGATCTAAAAATATAATCGACATGAGAAAATATGGGAATCGCAACGCATTGTTAGAAGTTGCATCCATACGTTCTCGCTTATTTTCTCCTTTGCAAACTGCCTATCAGTGTTTGGGTAAATTCTTCTGAATATGCGCGTATTCCTTTATAGTTCATTTCAGATAGAAAAGCTATAGGCAATTGTCGTCAAGAAACCAACAAATTCGTTAAAAGAAGACTGAGGTTATATTATTATATTGACGCTGACACCCTTGATCCAAGAGTGGCTGAAGAGATCACGTTGTAGTAACCGTCTTCAGCATGACCAGACATGCTACACAAGTCCACGGTATTGAAAGTAACGTCCCCAAAGTCGTGATGCTGATATTTTGACCAAACAGTAAGAGGAATTCTATTTCCAAACTCCTGTATATGGTTGGGTCTAATCTTGGCTATCGTTAAGTGTGGCACGTATGTATCAAAGGGATTCCCTTTGATGTCAATGCGGAGCCCTACTCCGAGGTCCCTGCGGATCCGTTGTACTAGCATGTCAAGTGTCGTGAAGTCGCCCTCGGCGATGCATCGTGCAAAGAGCACCCGACCGTGTCCAAAAGTACCTAAACCGCGAAACCTCAGTCGTAATGGATTTCTAGGAACGGACAGACACGCTTCGTGCAGAAGCTCGCTCACCTTACTAAGTAGATCGTCTTGGTGCTTTTGGTCGATGCTCATGACGCACAACGTCACGTGTAATCTCGGAATGGGTATGAATAATGGCTCTATGCGGGAATGTGTGAACAGAATCGAGCTCTTCATCTCCTCTACTCGCCCTTTGAGGGCATTTCTCGGCGGCAATCGCAACGAAATAAAGTGGGTGGGAGGGATGCGTTGACTCCATTCTGGTGTCACTGTCTGACGTGTCTCGCCAGTCGTAAAGCTAGTTCGGAGCTCGCGGCGATAACGCGACTGAACATTTGCCTCCTCCACAGTGGATGGGTCGATACGTAGATCCAAAATGCGATGATTAATTGGAAAGTACAGTCCACGCTCACCCTTCGCCAAAAGTACACTGAACC
>AIHY01001496.1:0-12822 GCA_000331125.1 Phytomonas serpens 9T
GGGGGGGGGAAAGGGGGATACATTTACAAGAAAAAATTATAAATAGCCCTCTCTTTCTCCATTTGAACATTTTTAGGGTAGTTATTTCAGTCGAATTTGAGTCTTTGTAAGGGAGAGATCCGTCTAAGTGAGTTAAGTCCTTTATTGTGTGTGGTAAAAGTAGCTTGATGTATTTTATTTTGTATATAAAAGTAAAAACAGATTGTGAGTAATGGGTTCGCTATTGTTGTCATGATAAGCAGTGTTATAATATTCATTTTCCCCTTTGCCACTTCGATTATGACTTTTCCCACTTTCAAAATTCAGGCTGACCATACAGCTTGATTTAATATTTTGGAAACATATAGGGTAGATGTTAGCTGCATTATATTATAAACGAAAAAAAACTCAACAAATTGATGATGAAAAGGTAATAAAGTCCATAGCCAGCCAGGTATCAGAAGAGCATGAAAATGATCAAAAAAATAATGATCCAGAAGGTAGCTTAAGAAACAGTATTATATCAAAGGAATCGTATCTGAGTGAAGATCTCCCTGCCTCGTGCAGTCGCACACAAACACTAAGTAACTCACATTGTGAAGAAACTGAACAATTTGGCAATCATGTTGAAATGCATGACATTCTGAAAGAAAATGATTATCCTGAAGAGGTAACAAAAACAGCAAAAATTTTGCGTTTTTCAAATAGAAAATCACTTGAGAATTCTAATAGTATTCGAAATGCATTGAATGAAACTATTGGTGGAAATTATACAAGCCTTTCTTGTCTAAACGCAGAGTTTCTACAGACAAAAAGAATTGCATTTTTGGAAACACTTTTTAATAGTAATGATACAATCCAAGTTTCTCCTAGATTTAGCCTCGAAAGATCTGGAGCAAATCTTTGCTCTGGTGTTGCCGATATGTTTGGAGGCAATTATTCTGATGCTATTGGAGAGCTTCATAAGATATGGAGTAACTTGAAATAAATTGTGCGAGCGTTGTTTTCTCAGTTTTTGTTCATGTTGCATGCTTTATCTAAAAATTTTTTCACTTTTTTTTTTAAAAATTGTAGATACTTTTGGAAAACATTAAAGTTTGATTCTAATGTATTTCTTTTTTTTTTTGCATGCCTATTTTTTTTCCCCATATTGTATTTACTATTAGTAATCGAAATGAGGAAATTTCGGCATTTAGGAAGGACATGTCTTACAAGATTTATCACTCTTCCATGGAAATCGAATTTGCCGTCTCTTGAAGATCCACATTGGAGGATATTAGGTAAGAATGTCGTTGATATCGCACAAAGCTGTGATACCGGAGAGGCAGCTTTCATTGAATGCTGTTTAGCACGTGAGCAACTGGAATCTATTGTTCAGTCCATTGGATACGATATGAACGTATTTATTTTCGGAGGCCTTGTTACACTAAAAATATTCGAAGTTGGTGGAGATGTTGATTTTGTCGGTGTATCTGATATTGAGCCTGGTACAGAAGAAGCTTCTGAAATCGTAAAGCGCGTCTCAAGGGAGCTACGTCATTTAGGCTTAAAAGCGTGGTGCCTTCCGAGAGCGCGTGTGCCAGTTGTGAAAGTTGACCGTATTAGCAAATGCTTCCCAGGCTCACCTTTTAATAGTCTTTCATGTGATGGTGTGTTTCAGTTTATTCGTCAACTTAGCAATACCGAAGCGGATGAATTTGCAATTTTTCTCAAAGAAAATTATGGCGCCAAGGAGGTGGAATGGAGCAGCTCATTTAAGTTCGCAACAGCTAGGTTTGGCACCACTTCTTCCTTAATGTATGCCCTTCCGCATGCGAAATCTCAAAATGAGAATATTCTTATGTGCCTTCCTGTGGACATTCGTAACGGGCCCGAAATATATCGTTTTCCATTTGATTTTTGTCTTTCATCTACAGGGTTGCGAAACTCATATCTCCTTGGTGAAGCTCTTTCCAAGTACCCCTACTCAAGGCACATTTTATTAACTTTAAAAAAATGGGGTCGATCATGTGAGACCATAAATTCCATTGATGGTCTGCTAGCAAGTTATGCACTAACTGTGATGTTGGTACACTTTTTGGCACTAGTGGGTATAATTCCAATAGTATCAACAGAGAAAAATGTTTGCGGACCTCATTTGCTAGAAGCCTCACCGGGATATCAACCGTTGGCTTCTAGTAAAGATGGTGATATGGCTCAAGTGGGGTTTTTACTTGCTTCATTTCTTGAGTACTTTGGCAAAATTTTCAACTATAAAGAGAATGTTGTGTGCACTAGCGATATGAATTTATCCAAAAAATCTTTGGGCTGGGATGAGCTTAGCAATACAAATGGCAAGCCACCATTTTTTGAGTTTGCTATAAAGGATCCATATGGAGTAGATAACATCGGGCGTAATTTAGATTTGGAATCCACTTTATTTGTCCAAGAGGCACATGCCTCTGGTCTGGAGTGTTTATTAGAACACTTTAATGATCCTAATGCTTCACTTCAAATTCTAACCCAAAAGCCGCCAGTCCCAATGCGCAGCACATTCGCATCAAGAAAAAAAAATATCAATCCTGATTTTTCCACAAGCGATCAGTTTGAGGCAAGACATGCACTAAGTAAAATGCGGTTTCACGAACGCAAAAAAACGATCGAAAAGTTTGGCATAAATGCTGTAAAGAATGCTGAAAATCAGCATGCCGCTTCCAGGGTGGCAAAGGATGTTCTCGGATGGATTCGAAGCAATGGAGGCCACTAAAATTTGAGTTTGGTAAAACTCAAATCGTATGGCATTGATTATTTGTAGCATTCTTTGTGAGCTAGAGAATATGGATTTTTTCTATTTATTCACGTATACTTCATCACAAAAAGATCATGTTTATTATTTTTTTTTTAGAATCGCTTATGATTAAAAAAATCTTTGTTTACTACATTTTTTGTTGTTGCATAACCAAGCGGATTTTAAATATTTGTATTTTCTAGTTGATACATATATAATATACGTATATATATTTACATTAGAAAATGGTAGATTTACTCCAGAAAATTTCATGGGAAGACTCTGGAGTCCTTATTCCTGGAACTCACAGCACGGAGCCGGATTCCTTATTCCCTTGGAAATGCATTAGTGAAATTATACCAGGGTTATATTTGACTTGCGAATGTGAGCTCAATAATAAGGAAAAGGCCATGGAAAGAGGCATTGCGCTAATCTTGAACATGTGCGCTCGAAAAGATATGAATCCCTATGCAGTTTATGAGTTTAACGTAAAGAAGTATATTTTTTCACATCGAGAGATTAAAGATTTGGACCAATTTGTTCGTGAACTCTATGAGTACACATCTCATATATCTGATAAAGACTTAAGAAAAAATAAGATATATATGTATAACATTCCAGCTCTTGACATACCAACTTATCGAATTGAAAACCATTTTCCACTAACATCTGCTCTAATTAAATTATTCATGAGTAACCGAGCTTTATTGGAGAGAAACAAAGGTGATTGCAGTTACGAGCAGCTCCATGCGATTGCTGTGAATTGTATGGTTGGAGTTAGTCGTTCAGCCTCAATTGTAGCAGCCTACCTTATGAAAAGTGCAGGTATTACTAGTGATGTGGCGCTATCTTTTATTCAAATGGTCCGACCAGTCGTCAACCCAAACGTTGGTTTCCAGCGCCAATTGCTTCTTTGGGAAGCCACAAGAGGTCAGCGTATAGTTGATGATTTCTCTGCACGACTTGTTGCCTTTCAGATAAAAAATGAGGTGGAATTGCTAGATTACATTCGCCTCCATTTGCCTCTTTTGTTGAAAATTACCAAATTTCCACAGGAAAGGCAGTATATTGGTCTGGTTATATCGCTCACTCAACCATCACCAGAAACATTAGCGTCTGTTTATCGTATACTCGAATCCAGCGTGACTGAGGCAATACTCGCAGAGCATTACACCGATGCACCTAATTTCTTTATCCATGTATCTGAAATTGTGGGTAGTTTACTGACATATTGTGAGAATATTTTTGCGAATCTTTATGTTTCTGACACCACGCTTGTATTTAATGACTCTTTTTTCTTTAAAGTGTTGAAAGATGTTGCTTGCTCTGGGCTTATGAGAGAGATATATGATACGGCAAGAGCCTTTAGCTCTGTGCTCCGAGAAGTTGATATGAAACCTTTTAGTTCAAATGGTCGCTTGTTGGTAAATTTACCCAAAGAAGCTTGTATGGTAGAAGTACCCCAGGATATGGTCGTTTCATTTCCTTTTCTAGTTTTTATCGCTCCATATGCAGAGGGTTTTCTTCAGCCTGAAAAGCTGATTAGCTTAGAAAGTGAGTTCTGTCTTAAAACCAACGGAAGAGGTTTAATGAAGATGAGAAAGTTTGTGGAGGTTATAATAAATGAGTTTTTTGACGCATTTTTACTGCCATTCTCCAGCGGGGGCGTTGACTCTTCTAAGGTCTCTTTGGAGAAAGAATGTCAACTCAATAATCCTTTTAAATTTCTTACAAATGATCTGGAGGTTCGGGTATTCGAAACATTTAGGATGAATGAATCTATTCCTGTTAATATTTTAACAACGAACCTGAAAAAACTTCCCTGGACATTTGGACGATTATTGACATTGAAATTTGTGAGTGGTATACTTGCGTTTCGTTTAGTATTAGAAACAGTTGAACAGTTTTTAATGCGTACCTATATTCATCATCTCCCCAAAGGCGTCCATTTTAGAGGTGCCCATCTAAGTGAACATAAGTTGCCGCTAGCCCTAATCGATAAGTTTCTAAAATGTATGGAGGCTACATATCAAGAGCATTATCAGCAGCCATGCGGCATTGTTTCTTTTTTAAGCAGAGAGTTGCAACCACTTTTTAAAGCTGGAGTCATTCAAGCTGATGGTTTGTGGTCGCTCGTGGAATAAAGAATCCGCTTTAATTTTTTTTATTTTTTTTTTAGGGGTGTCCCGATAAAAAAACATAGCCATTACAAGACGATGCGTACAATATGTATTCAGGATTTTTTTCCGGGTCTTGGAGGGCTTTGATGTGAACTCCTTTCTTATACTTGACCATTAATACCAATAACATAATTTGATACATCATGATGTAAATGAATTCAGGTTTTAACCCAATGATGATAGATATATTCATATTATACTATACTATCAATAAATCAGTTACCTTTAATCAATAAAACCATACTTTTTAATTTTTCTTTAGAAAAGGGTCTGGATTCTGAGAAAAAGCATTTTTAGGTTTAGATTTTTAGACAATAATGCCCGACCTTTCAGAAGCAACTCGGAAATATTTTCGAAAAAGATTTGATCATTTTGATCGAGATGGTATACAACGTGTGGAAATAAATTTATTGCCTTCACTAATTCGTGTCTGCGGAGGCATCCCTCTTGAAGCGGATATTGACGAGTTGAAAGGGATCGCTGACCCATCTGGACGTGGTAGTTTCGATTTTGATGATTTTTGCAAAGCTCTTATGCGTTCTTTTGAAAGGCCTATATATCCTGAATCAGTTATCGAAGCGTTTCGTGACCTCGACCCTGAGTACAAGGGCTTTATTCCTCACTTTGAGCTTCGCTTCCTTTTGACAACCATGGGGGACACATTGAGCGTTGAGGAAATGAATGAATTTGCAGAGGAATTGAAGTCTAATTTGGATATGGAGGGCAATGTTGTCTATAATGATTTAGTGTTCAAGATGACTCCAGAATTTCTTCGGTGAGCTATTCAACATTGTATGCCTCTGAGGGATCTACAATTTCATGTAAATTATCAATCCATCTCTAGTGGGAACACGCGATGGCTCTACTACCACTTATAAAATTCCATATACAAAAAAATGTAGTTTACTTTTCTGAAGATACGGTTCTATATCAGACCCTTGTGTTGCTGATGTTTTCATAATATTGATACGTTGAACAACTTTTTCAGTGTCTTTTGAAAAGAGTTGAATAAAGTTACGTCACATAAAAGGTAAATATTAAAAACATTATACGAGTAATAGATATTAATCGCTAAAGGATGAGCACAAATCCTATCATTTTGGAGGAGACATTTACAGTAACCGGATATAACACTGAGGGAAGTGTGTATCTACGTGTTTCTCGTATTCAGTGCACAAATGAAACTGGCACACTCACTATAACTTCCGATATAAACACTGAAGAGTTTCCTATATCACTTAATGAGCGTCTCAGTATTGTTCTAGCCAACTCATTGGAGCTTTCCGGCGTAACCGCTAAAAAAAATTATGATCACAGTATTTACCACCGTGAAACTCGTTTAAATGACTGTGACTATGCCATGCATGGACGTGTATATGCCTTGGAGGTTGATGAAAGCACTTTGGACGTAAAGGTGCATATTAGCTGTGGTGGGCTGCTAACACGCATTATTGGAAAGCTCCAGAGCTTGCGTGATATTCATTACAACAGTGACCTATACATTTTGGTGAAACGTGTTGGTCGATAAAATAATTTCAATTACGCTAACTCTGCGAGTAAGCAGAACGTGAAATAAGAAACTTGTTCTGAACTGTTTGTGAACATTCTTTTCCGAATGATTCATTTGATTGGCATCGTTATTCATTGCATTTGAACTCAAAACTCTTTCTAAATATAAGACGCAGTTTTCTATCGGTTGACTCTGTACAAAAAGTTATATAGTCCTCTTTCCTCCAAGAAAAGACATTTTTCTTTGAAAAGCTTTACAATACGGTGATTCACATTTATCCGTATTGCATGCGTATCTTCTTTTATTTGTGTTATTAGTACCTTTCCACGCTTTCCCTCTCTTCCACTCCCTTTTTCCTCCTGAATGGGAAAGAGCCCATACTGATGCGGGGGATACTAAGCTTTGGACGGAAAAATGCATCTTTTTTAGTCGCATGTCGCAATCTAGGCTTCTGTTACTCAACAAGCAACATGGATACGTCGCATGCAGGGCAAGTATCCACAGACGAAATGAATACTCACAAAGGCTACCGTCGTCGCTCTTCCAACCCACAAACGCTTCGCGAGAGGGAAGATTTTCGACGGGATAATAAATACGGCCGCCATCGTCCCCTCCCTGATGTCCCTTGGCTCGAACTCAAACAAAAAACTTACTTGGACGATGCTGAACGGCTTTACGGACGGATTGAGGATTGGCACCATATCACTGATGATGCGCTACGGGAGAAGTTGGTCGCTATCCTACAGGACTACCTCCGTGATATGTGCGATGCCACGAGACTTGAGGTGAAAGACGCCAGCAAGTACCAGCGGCTGTGTGATATTTCCGCTAATGAATACCGCTCGCATGTCGTATCTGGTGCTTTTCATTCCATCGGTCCACTTCGGGAGTGGGCTACCGCTGTGATGGCGCGAAAACCTATGGCTAACAAACGCAACTCAACTTCCAAAGCAGCGCACGAGCAGCAGCCAAACTCGCGAGAGTTGACGTCTTCAACGTCTTTAGACGAATCAACATCCACTACGAATTTTACATCAGCCTCACCATTGGAATCAGGTCGTGGGGAGACGGATATCTATGCCCAACAGCAACAGGAGTTGCGCAGGCGTCGTGGAGAAGAGGCTGATCTTGAAAATACACCCGCTGTATCTGATCTCCCCGAGAGTGACCTAAGGAGACGCCCAGTTTCGGGGTTTCCTTTTCTGCGCCGGCGCGCATTAGAGGAGGAGGATTCGCTGGATTCGTCTCTTGTGGATTGGACAGCAAAGTACTTTCCCGATGACAATAAACACACCTTCGAGCAGATTCCCAAGCTACGACAGGATTTATCATCCACTACTGCTGATGGTTCGGCGGAACACGCATCAGTTGGGATGCCTGGTAGCACCTCAAATATTGCCCCAACAGCTAAGGACGGTACCTCAAATCCTAGTATCGAGGACAATCATAACATATCTCGACACCATGCTCGTCATCGTCTTCAGCGTCCTCTTAGATCCCACGAGGATCGCCATCGTGCCACATTCGATGGGGAAGGCGTGTTTTATCATATACGTAATCTCTCTGAGGAAGATGATCGTGCACCCAAAGCAAAACCAGTTCGGGGCTCTGATTTTATGACCCGCTCTGGGATGTCCTCAAAGGTGGTAAAGATTCCGTGGAATGTGGTATCAACAGCGAAGCAACAAGGCTACAGTCACAATATTCTGAAAGCCAAAGAGCGCCTTTCTCGCCTTTCTCGTGGTGAAAATCCCGAAACGATTCCATGAGTAATAAGTGTATTACTTTAAAAAAAAAATTGTTGTTTTCATACATACGAATTTCTTACGCCAAATGAAGAATTGCCTTCATTTGCTTTCCATAAAAAAAGAAACATTCAAGTTTTCTTTATTAAAATGCCTTCCCCACACTTTCGTTCATATTTAGTGATTCTAAGCATACTTCACATGGAGGGTGCAATCGCATTCTAACTCAAACGTTTAAACTGCTAAAGGGCAATATATGCGTTCTGTTTCCATACTCCGGAACAGTATTTACGAGGGCGTTATCGCGCAATTTTCTTCTGATTTCCAAAATGGAGTTATCTCCACGAAATCCATTCCGCGATATCGTAATAGGGATGATTTCCTTAAAGTAACACAAAAAATTCATTTACCAAAGGAAATTCCATCTTCAAATCTGAAGCACCGATTTTTAGTGTCATTCAAGTCTTCCGAAGTGGCCTTTGTAGCGGAAGGTGACACTTCTCTGCTAAAAATATTTCCGACGAGCAAGATGATCTTATATCTTCCCGTTGGGTTGCCAGTTTTTGTCGAGGGACGTGAAGCGAATCCGTCCTCGCAAAGTGGAGACAACGCCAACATCAGATCAGAGCATCTTGAGATGATGAAACCATCCATTGTTGCTGTTTCTGTGTTTATTCACGAACAAGATATGGAAAAGGCTACCCTTTTGTGTCGTCGTTCTGAGGATACGTTTTCTTCTGCATTTTTTTCTATATCGAATTCCCAAGACGCGTCTGATCTACTTAGGAAGGGGCATCGTCTAGATGCTTACGAATGGGAGCAGTGGCGTCAGCACGTGTACTCCTTTCTCGATGCAACGAAGAGTCATAAAGGCAAGACTACAATAAAAATGTCAAGCTCTGATGCAAAGCCAAAACAACTGAGCGATAGCCATATCTCTGATATTGATGCGATACCGTTTGATCTATAATTTTGTCATCTCAAAAAAAAACAATTCACCCTTTTTAATTTTACTAATCTGCTTCATTCAGAACTACAAAGTGTTCAACGGTACAGACTGGGACTCATGCACGGCCACAAAAGATGCATTATCAGATTCCTTTCAGTATATTGCTTCACTCCCTTGATTTTCATCAAAAAATAATGCAGACATGCCTTCAAAGTTTTTAAAACATTTGAGTACTTTGTGTAGCTTTTTATTTCATTCTTTTTTCCCCTTTTATTCTAAAGCCAAACCCTTTGTGTGTTATTTTTCATTTTTTATATACCCGATACTATTGCATCAGCAACACAGAATTTTTAAATACTGAATCCTATTAAGGAAGTTGATAACAAGACAGAAATCAGACACAACACAGAATATCGTCTAAATAATGTTTCGTTTTTCTACAATTTCTCGCATGTCCCCATGCGCTATTTTGCTGAACAAAGGCCATGTCGTAAGTTGGATGAGTGGGCGTGGTTTTGGATTCATTGAAGACCACGCTGACAAGAAGCAGCACTTTGTCCACTTTTCTGCCCTGCAAACAGAACCCGGCGGTTATCGCGCCCTCTCAGTCGATCAGGAGGTCGAGTTTGAGGTTGCTGCACAGGATGGACGCACCCGCGCGGAAAACGTCACTGCTCCTGGAGGCGGCAAGCTCCCTTCAGGCGTGCGTCCTCCGCAGAATCAAGGTATGAACCGTGGTAGTCGAGGATTCCGACGCAACGATGACAACCGCGGCCCCCGTAACAACCAAGGTAGCAATGACCGCAATGACTTTAGCAGCGAGTTTTAAGGTGCAGAAATGGAATAGAAGTAGATAGGCATTATGCTGATGACTACAGACGCATGGATGTTCGATAAATGGTTGATGGAATTCATGTCAAGTCACTCAAACACCAGACCTCAAGGATGTTTCGTTTGCTTTAGAGAGAGATATTTTCCTAGCGGTCTTTCTCTGTGAAGCTCTATTTTCGCTGACTAATGCAGTTTCGCTTTTGTTCGTTTTTATCAGTCTCAGCATTTTGAAATTTTATATCTTTTTCTTGAAACAATATAGAGTATAGCATTGAATGGTGTAATTTAATAAGGGGTTCGTGACTGAGGAATAAAGGAAGACTTTTCTTTGAGGTTTCTAGTACATGAGGATGCATTATACTATACTTGTATATATATATATATATATATTTATATATATGTATCCATGTATGTGTATATGTATGCTATTTTCTATCGTGCTATATTCTTCTTTTATTTTTATCTGGCAATGAAAATGTCACAAAGGCTTTTCCTAGCGGTTAGTTGAAAATATATTAAGGGTACCTTAAGGCCAGATATGTCACAAAGTAATAAAAAGAATACAGAATGTTTAATAAGTACGATCCGATAAAGAAGCAAAGATACCAATGAGACCGTATCTTTTGCTCCTACAAAATATGAGAATGATTGTCGTCTGTCGACTCAGCTGCTTCTATTATTTTTCCCTTAGTATATATTTCTACATTATCACCATAATATCACACTTTATAGACAGAGTCAAACAGCGTGTGTGTGTGTAATTTCAAAAAAGGAAGATAACAAGCTATTGATTGATTGATTTATATTCTTTATTAGGACAGGAGAGTAAGCCTATAATTTACTATCTTCGTATCACAACCACATTAAGCCCAGAGTACAACCAAGTCACTTTATTCACACGTGAATCATCTTTCTAACCATATAACATTGTCACTCTTGGAGCTAATCGGGGAGTAAAATAGGATAAAGAACAACTTCAATTGAGGCCTTGCCTACAAACTCTATTTCCCAATCTTTCCATGTCAATGTATACTGTCTCTTCCGGTTGTAATTATAATGTTATCAATGATGAGGACAGTAAATCTAGTGCAGTTTATCCCTGCGATGCACTGAGTGGATCAAGATCATTTCTTGAAACTCTCACTACGCAGCCGAATGAATCTGAGAGCGAGCGCATGCCATCAAATGCTAGCAGTTCGTCTGGCAGACCTAATAATATGATCGCACCTCAATCTTTATACGTTAGGGAATGCCACTATGGAACTGATACTTGCCATTGTCCAGTGTGCCAACTCAGTTACCACATTTCCTATTTGTTTTCTAACCAACGTCGGTCGTCTGAGCATGTGCTTTCTTCATGGCCTTCTCCCTTTCAGACACAGTTAGGTGAGAGTCTGCCCCCGCTACCTCCAATTAAGCCATCAAATCTAAAGGTGTGTCCGGTTTATGAGACCTACGGCTTTTGTCCTTATAGTCAGGCGTGCTACCTACCACATCCGGCCGTGTTCAGTTCTAAAGCCTTGACCCGAGGAACAGGCTCTGCCGAGGGGGAGTTCAAGTTACTAGTGAGGAAGGCAGAGCGCCAGCTAGATGAGCCTCTTTGGCGCTGTGACGTTTGTGGATATTCAGAAATTAATGAAAACTGCTTATCAGAGGTGGGGAAAATGTATTTTTATAGGTACTGCCCCATGTGTTCCTTTTCTTGTTACTTTCCACACATCACTCGGCTCGTCGAGCACGTTCTCGATTCAGTGGCTGATGACTATCAGAGGTTTAAGGATATAATTGATGACTATCGCATGAGACTTCCCGATGAGTATAAGGTCCCTCTATCGTTTGAGGCACACCGTATCGCGAATGTAATTTTCTCCTGGAGTTTAATTTCTCCAGTGCAGGTCCGAGATGCGGTAGAAACGGCATATAGGGTGATTCCCGACATGAGCGCCATCATCAGCATGGGTAGTGGCTCTGGCTACATTGAGCATATCTTCAACCGTGTTATGAACGCCGGTGTGGGCCTGCCTTCTAGTGATGGAGATGGTATTCAATATGTATTGAAGCCAAGTCAATTTTCAACAAATAGCTTCATTGGTGTGCACACCAGCTTTTATGAGAAAAAAAGAATTCCTATTTATGCCTTCGATGAACTTTCACTTAGAAGGACCTACAGTGTTCATGTATCGATTGGCGGTCCTCTTTCAATTTTGTCTATGGACTGCGCGAGGACAGTACTCCTCTTGTGCTGGCCGCCTTTTGGATCAGCTAAAGATGAGCAAAGCTCGATGGCTTTTGAGGCGTTGGAGTACTTCACGCAGCGTAGTGGTAGAGTTGTTATTTACATTGGCGACGTCGCGTCGACTGGAGATTGGCGCTTTCACCAACTGCTTCAAATGCATTATAAGTTGGTACGAGAATATCCTGTGCGCAGGGAGGTGAGACGATGGTTACCGCAGGAAATGGGGTTAATGTATGCTGGAAATGATACTGTTGGCGTTTACCAGTCTAGGAGTGCTCCCGTGTATATCCCGTCCGTTAGGTTTTGTGGAGAGTAGCATGTTAACCATCATTATAACGAATCAGACATTTCTATAGATGGAACCCATATTATGCGGAGGATGAGGGAGCTTTAGCACAAACGAACCATAAATTGTGGATCAATGGGAAAAGTGGTTATAAATATTTTTTCGTCTAATCTATTTTTCTCCTAGTGTGCGATGACACTTTTAAAACTGAACAGATATAGATCTAATTAACTTTCAAACCCCATTGAGCCTTTGTGTGTTCGTATGAGCATTAAGCCAGACCATACCTTGCATGAGGTCTTCATTTTCTCTGTTTCTCTGTTGAGCACCCGTTGGAGG
>AIHY01001511.1:0-19655 GCA_000331125.1 Phytomonas serpens 9T
CTCTTTCCATTTGAGGCTTTTGGCGTTTCGACCCATGTTGTGTACACTAGATCCTTTAGCCAACTAGAGTCATTTCCAACAGTCGTTCGAATAACCCTTTTCTTCTTAGTGCATTCCACCTTTCCTTGCACGCAAGGAGCACCTTTACTTTGCGGCCTCGGACGCGTAGCGAGCGCCTCTGGCTGCAATGGTGGTGGTGGTAGTAGCGGTTGGTGTTGATGTGGCTGCATGGGGGGAGGAGGTAGACCTTGCCCGTACTGAACCCGGTCTAGTTTGCCCCGTCTTACACCCCATGGAACCCTAAAATTCATGGGACAGGTAGGATGGCCAACTTTATTCCGAAGTACCTCGTTCGTTACTTGACCATTTCTTGATGCAACACCAGGATAATTAATTTGTGCACCTATCATTTGAAAGCGTTGAGGATCCATGGCACCCCCTATCACAGGATTTGCTTGGGCTTTCGCCGCGCTTGGCCTCGCAGATTCAGTGGTAGAAGTACGGGCTGGAGCTGGTGGGCGAATACGCTCCCCATTCCGGTACCTTGTAGGCTCTACACAAGACGGCTGTGGGCCGCGCGCCACTGGAGGAATATCAATACACATACTTCCTTTCGAAACTTGGGACGATATAAAATTTTGCTCTCTAGCATTGTGGGGCTGGACAAAATCTGTAACCTCCAAGACGTTCATGTGCCTGCACTCTGTCTCGATAACTTTTCCGTCGCAAGGGGAGCCCTTTTCATCTAAATCTTCATTTAATAAGATTTTGTGGTTATCACAGATGCGGCCAATGTCTACAATTCGTGGAGGTGAAGGTAAAGGAGCCGATGTTTCGATATTTTTTTCGGGTTCAAGAGAATCCGGCACCAAGATACTTTTTTGGTTGCTAATGGGATATTCAGGGAAGGAGCTATTAACTGAAACTGATTGAAGATACAACTGGTGTTGTGGTGCCTCCGAAATGATATCCATATCTAAGTCTTGCTGGGAAGCAACTGAATTGTACAATGGTGCGTAAGAGCTTTCAGAATATACGCCAAATCTACTTCCTGC
Source organism: Phytomonas serpens 9T (assembly GCA_000331125.1). Lineage (NCBI taxonomy): Eukaryota > Euglenozoa > Kinetoplastea > Trypanosomatida > Trypanosomatidae > Phytomonas > Phytomonas serpens. The sequence continues at coordinate 1,056 of AIHY01001511.1, forward strand.
AGACCGTGCTGACATATTCATATTCTCAGACTCATCTTCACTTGAGTCGGCCGAAAGAAGGTGCACCATTGATACTGTGCGCTCCAATACTGATTTATGCGCATGCCGAGGTAAATTGGATTCTATCATTTTGATTAATATGTAACTTGTGTTTACGAGAAGCTTATGATAGGTGCCTGAAAGATAAAGTACTGAGATTTAGTCAAGATAAAGAAGCGAAATAACAAAAGACAACCGTATTTTCGACAATTATACTTTATACTTCTTATTGATGCGTCGTGAGTTCGTGCCACAAAAAAGCGTAGATAATTCTTTACACTAAAATCATACGCGTACACCCTTTGAATGTGCTATGAATAGGAGAGTAGTGGTAATGACTATCTTAATCTAGGTAAATTGATCTGATCCAACAAGATCACATACCCTTGCTTTTTTAGTCAACTAATAAATCTTCTTTCAATGAAGTTACTAGCGAATTTCCAAAGACATGCGAATAAATAAATGCGAATTCCCACTCACCCCTTCTTTATTGTATCAAGCTACGCTTTCCAAGCGCTGAGGATAATGCATCTTTTCTATACAAAGCTACAATATCATCATATCCACCTAGATACTTACCTTGCACAAAGAGCTGTGGTACCGTATGCACACCCGTCAGGGCTACTACTTCTCGAAAAATCTGTAGACCGTTCGGCACAAGATCGATTTCAACTGATACGAAACGGCGCTTTAGCTCAATCAGTAGTTTTTTAATCTGCGTAGAAAATTGGCAGTAAGTGGCAGATATGAGGACAATCGAGTTGCGTCGTAAAAGATCATCTAGAAACTGTGCAGTGTGCGACGAATCTAGCACTGCACTCATATTTTAACTCTTTCCTTTTCTTCTGATATTGGGCTCGAGGAAAAAAGAAACGAGTGAAAGGAACAGAGAAAGCATATATAAAGACTGCGAAATTGGTGATTCGTTATGCATATATCTTATTCGTTTGTGTTACTGTTTTTTGATTATTTGTAAAAGAAGAAAATTTTCAAGGAATGCAGAAGCGAATTAACCCTCCACTCGCATATGTACACCGGCATGGGTGTATGCAGAGAAAGGGAGATAGGTAAAAGACGCTTTGTACAGGTATTATTACTCATCATACAAATATTCCGACCCCGCATAGGAAGAGTCCACTGACGCGTCCAAACTGAACTCCTCAATAATCGTGGTGGGCATCTGGGATAATCCAAGCATGGGGCTTTCCGCTGGCGGTGACGGGCGTGCACTTGGAAGGGATGATTCAGGGGCTTTTGACATATTTCTACGAACAGGTGTGGGCAAGGAGGGTGAAGTCAAGTACTTTTTATCCTCCGCGCATGCTAGTATGCTTTCTTTTAATCCTTCTGTGATAGGTTCTCCACTACCGTGTTTGGATCGAGGATTCTGCAAGGGATGCCGATCCGTCGATTCACCCCCGTCTGACTCCACACAAGCATTGGGGTCGCTTGCATTGTTGGATGAAATCCTTTCTTTGTCTAAGGTATTTTTACAGACCTCACTTGCGTGAGAGGGTTTGCCTTTTTTACTCCTCCTTGCTCTTTCCCCGAGTCTCAGTTCATCGCCCTCATGTGGTAGAGGTATGTGGGTGTCACCCTCCCCCATTTGCGGCGTCTCCGAGATGGGAACATCGAAGTGTGATGTCAAAGGTATTGATTTCTGAATTGAAGTATTCCGCTCATCCTGTGCCTGAGGTAATTTCTCTGCGAGCTTTGCGTACAAATGTTCCTCGACGGCTTCGGTAGGGTCTGCTGAGTCTATCTTGGCGCTACCTTGAGCGTGGGAGTCTGGGCTACGATCTTTGCTTTTTTTTTTGCTATGTTTTTTATCATGACTAGGTACGTAAGGCACGACATGTGGAGAATCCCCACCCTGAGGCTCTTTCGAAGCAACGGGACTGGGCTCTAGTGTTGCCGAACGCTTTTCGCTCTTATGCCGTTTTCTAGATGCTTTCCCACCTTCAACACAATCTAGTGCACCATCTTCCTGAGGGTAATAATATGATTCTCTATCTCGTTGCGAGTTTTTCATCGGCTCCTTTTCGATCCCTATAGGCAGTGTTTCTGGTATGGTTGAATGCGTAATCCCTGCTCTGTGCTCGGTTCCATTTGCTATCCAATAATCTCCCCCCTCTTCTACATGAAAGGATCCAATAGGTAGCCCTTCTTGAGAGCATAGCACAAAGGAAAAGCGAGAATCGTTCTCCGAGGCTTTGCTTTGTGAAATAGGCTTAATATTTGCTGCATCATCAAGCTCAATACTCTTCCCCTCTACGCGTTGGACAAGGTAGTAACTCAATTCACCAAATAAAATCTGAAGATTAACAACGCCGGTTGTGATGGCCGGTCGCCCACAAAAGCGAATGTGCACCGGTCTAGGATGTGGTAAATCGAGATCCATTAGTATTTATTCTTCCTGTTTATCTTCCTCCTTGGTTATTGTTAATGTTTATAAGTATTTATTTATCAACTTATCTCTGCTTTCTGGCAGACACAGCAAAAACTCCTTTATTTAATTGACGATTGATTTGTATAAACACAATAATAAAAAACAAGAAGATCAAATACAAAGTTTCTCCTAACTTCCAATATTAGGGTTAAAGAGACTAGGTGTGCATGTGAATAACTATTATTGTGGTTTAAATTCCAGATGGAAGCAAAATATCATTCTTTTTGTGATACTATTCGATACAAATGAAAATGAGCTTTACTTTGGTAAACAAACATTAAATATAATCATATTTTTACCCACAAAAAATATGTATACACACACCATACACACGCGCACACACAGGGCAGGGAAAAGATTATGTGAATATGGAAAATAGCTCTCAGTCAACAGTTTTCTACGTGTACTTCACTGATTCACTATCAGTCGTTTTGTTAGGAAATGTTAGCTTTTGTTACATCAGGGAGCCTGCAACCATACACACTTACACATGCACACGCACACACACAGGGCAGAGAAAAGATTATGTGAATATGGAAAATAGCTCTCAGTCAACAGTTTTCTACGTGTACTTCACTGATTCACTATCAGTCGTTTTGTTAGGAAATGTTAGCTTTTGTTACATCAGGGAGCCTGCAACCATACACACTTACACATGCACACGCACACACACAGGGCAGAGAAAAGATACAAATACCTAGCAAACTTGATATTTAAAACAAATCTAGGACCGAGAAAGTTTACATACGTAGAAACAAGAAAATCAGCGTCAAGCCGTTGATAGACACCATTACACAGTGCAACTACTTTCTCTCGACAACATTAAATCACTATTCCTATAATACAATCAAATGAAATAGAATTAATTATATCACACGTCTTTAACTTATTACAGTAGCACCATACACTCCATATAGAACTATGCATACAAGAAAAAAGGATTCCCTTTACCTAATAAAGCATAATAATGTCAATAATAAGTCTCAAAATTTACGTCACTACGTGCAGTATGAGTGGCAAAGCGAAATCTGATAAGAAACATAGTAGCTGTGCCTGATCAGGGCAGTGACATCTATTTCCTTCTTTCTTTACACTCCTTTCCGATTGCATTCATAGCATCAAACACAGAAGCCAAGTTCATGGGTCAAGCCGTGTTTTCTGGATTTTTGTAATCCCTCACCTTGTACTTTTCTTTCGTAACCTTTTTATTTATAAATACTTACGTCAAAGCACATGGCATAGCAGTTGCCAAAGCATCAGCAGAGATACCCAATTTATGGAGCTATTGTGATGTGAGGTGATCCTTTTTCTTGTATAAATTGGCATATAATAAGAGCTCCCAGGTGTTGGAAACTAACTTTCTGCATTGTTTGCTACCTTTCTAGCACATTTCATACCACGAGCATGTAGTTTCCATACAGGAGAAAGACATAAGACTTACACATTAGGCGCAGCAACATGCATTATAATAGGGTTCGTGATCGTCATAATGCAAGGAAATAGAACTGTTAAGACATGATGCAGCTGACATGCACAGGCTCAAATTGTTGAGCCAAAAAAGGTAGCATGGAAGTAAAATAGCAAATATATGGAAACAACAAGGTCTTCCTATCCCCTTGCGATTGATGTGCAAGACAATGATTAAGCTCTTTTAATAAGAATGAGTGAACAGTCATGGTCAACCGACTAGCTTGGCAAGCCTAATGCATCAGCGATAGCTTTGAAAGAGAATCACAGATGGCACTCGTACGTATACTGCCCATTCTATGTTCCGCCATTCTTCCTGATGCAATCGGCTGATGAGCTCTTTTCATGCTCTAAAGAGCTCCAGATATGGATATGCAAGCACATTTGGTGGACTTCAGCTGCGCTGCTTAAAGAAGAGAAACTCAAATGCGCTAAAAACCTTGTATTTGTATCCTTCTGTAGAGTTTAGGTCAAAGTCCATGCCATTTGTTATATCCTCTCCCCACAACGCTTGCCTTTGACTTCTGGTGGAAGAGCTCTTCAGAAATGTCGTGAAGGAATAAAATTCAAAAAAGCATATCATTTTGTTTCAAGGATTTCCTCAATGGCATTAACGTGGGTATCGGCGTGGGCATTGAGTACTGCAAATGCAGACGCACAAAAAGGCAGTGGTGCTGAACAATCTTAGCCATACCTTCTGACTCATGGTTGATAATGAACTTAATTCACAATACCCTAGACATAACAGTTACGACTGTACCGTATGATCGATGAAGAGCGTTAATGTATCTGCCTTCTGTGTGTGGAAAATCTAGCGTGGAAATCCCCGTGCTTCATCAATCCATAGCGTTATGTGCTAGCGGCAATTAGTATCATGAAACTCCTCTTGTCTCATTCTAAGGATTCGATGAAATGATGAGAGGAAATAAAAAAGTTGATAAAAACGGTATAATCATTGTGTAGATGACATGAAACCTCAGTAAAAATTGACATGTTAACCCAAAATATTGTCGAACAAGTTTATCTACTGCTCTCATTATGATCCTTTACTGAATCCTGTCAATTATATATATAGACCCTCAGAATTTTGGTTACTGATCTTTGTATAACCGCTATCTCATTTGAATGGTTCTAATTCGTGTAAGAGTTGGTAGAATATACACAATACTTAGCATCGCACTCAAGGCCTTGGAGGCTTAAATTCGTCACAGTCAAATCGACGGAAAGCACAAGTGCAAGAATCATAGAAAAGCGTGCAGAACACGATAAAAAGATAGTAAAATAGCCCCTCTTTTTCGTATGAAAAGGTAAAAAACGTGATAAGCCCTTATCAATTGTATTACGAAAAGTGTATCCAAGCATTTGGTAGATGTGATCGTAATCGTTCCTCCTCAAATTCTTCCTTCAAGACATTCTCTGTCCATACACACTGGCCAACTTCTTCATTGAGGTTAGACAATATTTGCTTGATTCTATTCGCCTCATGAACCTCTTGATTTGGAGTTTTGAAAAGATAATCATCCGGACCATTGATTAAATCGCTCCCAGGCACTAATGGAATTGATAAAGATGAGTTCTCATGGGGTCTTATCATATTCCTAGGCTTACTTAGCTGATCCAAGTTTCGAAGTGTTTGAACAAATCCACTCACCACGGTCGCGTGTCCCGCCGATCTGAAATCGGAGTGAGAGTTGCCAGGTAATTCCATCGTAAATGGTACCTTGCTATCTTCCACTAAGCGTGCTACACCAGTATTAGTTTTCGTCATAGGTCGGGAAGGTGCAGACAATCCCTCTATGCTACAACTCGTATTGTTCTTCTCCTCTATAGCTACTAGAGAGTTTCCTAACTTCTCCGATGTGTTGTTCTCCTTGAACCCGCTAGCCATACTGTTCATGTGTTGAATCTGGTATAGAATCGTACGTAGGGTTGCATGTCGCCTGTCGATGCTATTCACTTGCTCCTTTTCGTCGTCATGCAAAGGTGTATCGTGCGTCTTGTCAACGATATTCACATTGGAAAGGCCATCCTCAGGCAAACCAGAGGATGGCTCCCGCGAATGCGTATGCCAGCAATGGTCCGTTACCAGGTATCGAATCAAAGAGGCTGCTAGACGAAAAGTGTCATCTGTCTGTGCACGGCGCCCCACGACCGCTTTAATTACATCTGCTTCTTCCTCCGAGAAAGCTGTTGTGGGCAATCCTTCAAAAACTGGAGACGCCTCATTTTGCCGTACTCGCAACAATACAAAGACGACTTCGGCCGCAGAAGACGCGGTCCACTCGTTGCAGAGGCAATAAACAAGGGCTTTCACCGTTCGTGGTCCGCAGAGCACTCCTTTTTCCTGCGCGAAGATATGCAGCGCGAGGCGAACCGTGCGCAGCGCGGGTAGAAACACGAAACCAGCCGGACTTGACAAAACAGAACTCCCAAAGTCCCCAACAGCGCGTGAGAGGAGCTCCCATTTCGTCTTATGCTGAAGGGTTAACGCGTAGTAAACAAACATGGCATGCAATGCTACAGTTGCCGCGTTGTAATTCATAGACATGCGCCTGCAGATTCGCTGTCGCATCAACATGCCTTTAGCAACGTGCTGGCCAACAGCCCCCTCATACAACGTGGTGGGACTAAGCGAGGGATTCTGCATCATAGAAAATACCTCTGGGTGGAAATCAAGTCCGTGCTCGGCCATATGAGCACTGCGCGCAAGAGCCTGCTCTAGCTCGCCTGCCGCTGTACACACATAAATCCACGCAGATAGCACTTCCGCTTTTATCGGTTGTTGCTGCTCCATCTTTCGGAACAGAAGCGAAGCGGAAGTGAAGTAATGTCTATCCAGTGTACAATGGTGAGCCGCCATGCACAGTAGCGTTCGGAGCGTTTTGGAAGATAGCGCAAACTGTTCCATTGGTGGCAGTTGAAGCGATGAAAACGTCAAGGCCTTCATCATATCCTCGTATATTACATGTGGCATCGGTGCGTCGTTAGAAAAAGGCAAAGTGTCAAACAGGAAAAAAAAACTATGTTCCATTATAATTTGAAGGACTTCATGGTAAGGTCTCCATCGTGCTATCGCCTCAAGCGCGGCGTGTGGTGCAGTTTCCCATAGAATATCCTTTTGTGGCAAAAGACTTTGGTTTGCGATAACCTTCTCAATCTCAGGTAACGAGTTTTGTAACCACTCTTTGGAAAAGGCACCAAGACGTTCAGCTTCAAATTCAGATGAGTGTGGGATGCCATAAGGTGGATCAGGCAACAGTGGTGGTTGAAAAGGTATTGATGAAGGAGAAGGATCGCCATCTTCATTAGTTGTCGTATTATCATTCCCATCATTCTCATCATAGTCATTCCTATGACTGAAGCCTGGATCGTTGCGATTCATTTCATGTACATCTCGGCGGTGGGATATAACCGCTAAGGAAATTCGTGCGGAATCCATCCACCCTCGTCTAATAAGCCCTGATTTGTGTATCCATAACATTATATCAGTGAACTATACCCTGAAGGGAAAAAGCCGAACACACCCGGCACGACTAATCAAAAAAAAAAAAATGAAGCAATAGCAGATAAAAAATGGCAATCATTAAGAATGAAAGATGCTCACTATGTAAGAAATACTATACCCTTTCGTCGCATTATGTCCGACCCTAATATTTATATTACTGTAATATCCAATAATCATCGGCTACGCTTCAAAATTGGAGTAATATATTTCTATATTTAACTTTTTTTCATTTGACTCCTAATCATCTCCTTTTTTAACGGATTGAAAGCAGAGACATTATAAAGATGTATTAAGGTAGGAACTGTAAAAGATTGCATCTGGACTAATTACGTTGTACTAATGGAAATATATGAAGCAAATGAAAATATACTAAAACTTGATTCATAAGTATTAAGACAAGTAAACGTCATAGTAAATTTAGAAAGGCTTAGAAAAATATGTTCCGTTTTTTTTTTTTGGATATACCTGGAATTTTAAAAATTCATCGTTCATACATCACCATCCGATCATCTCATCAGGGGTTGGGGATTCAGTACGTACCTTAAGTAACAGAAGTTCCCACCAGGGGGCTGACCCTAAAGACTTTATGGGGCCGGGAGCAAACACAAAAACCGTTGGAACGCATTGTAACTTGATCATTTTGTGAAGGCGTAGTGGATACTCGGAGTTCTGCGCATAACTGGCTCGTTCAACAGGTACTTCCACAAAAGTAATTTTTTCATTGCCAAACTTCTCGCATAGTTTATCGAACCCTGCAATAACACATGGCGTTGAAGCAATGCAGTCCGGGCACCAACTCTCGCCGCCTATATAAGTACTAGCCGCGCCAGTAAAGTACATAATGAGAGCCTTCCCATCGGATGACACAAAATTTGACGCAATGCGTTTCATCTCACTATCCAACTCCAATGGGAATGGAATAGAATAAACTTTCGCGCAATCAGGGTTCTTTTCATCTCCAAGAGCGGGGCCCACCACGGTGCTTCGAGGTTCTTGCAGTAGGGCTGCATACCTCATGTGGCACTCCGTCCCACTTCCATCAGAGCGACTCAGCGAGATCCATTTTGGATTCTTTTTAAAGAGACGGATGGCCATGGTATACTTACTATATGTAGTGGTGAAGCGGTGGTAACTGCCCGCAGGCAGAACGATGCAATCGCCTGTCTTACACAGCATGCGAATCCAGCGGTCATCCGCATCGCGAATGTCAAAGTAACCTTCACCATCGATAATAAAGCGTACTTCATCATCATCGTGCGCGTGTTCAGTGAAATGTTTTTCAGCTAACTCGTCAAATGCATCACCCATAGTTTCTTCTGAGATAGTGATAACATCATGTGCATAGTAACCCATCTCCTTTACTAACGCTTCAGCAAAAAACTCAACATTGTCAACGACGTCGACAACTTCATGCGACTCATAAAAAACTAGAAGATTAGCGATTGTTTCGTAGGAACATGGCTGATTGGGAATGAAGCGGTTCTCATCGCATCGATATTCAATGTCGTCAGGAATATACCAGCATTCCGACATAATGAATAACAGACGTCCACCAAAGATAATTTACTATATTTTTTTTTGAGATGTTCTTTAAAAAAAAATGCATAACATGCAGAGAAAAAGAGAAATACATACCAGGGAAGTAGGAAAAAAATAAGGTGCAGAAAGAACTTTTATCGAATCCGCTGATCCAAAAGCTCGTATTTAATCCATACACAAAGAATTACTTCCACAGAATACAGCCCAACAGTCAATCCAACAATAATTATATGATACAGAAAACAAAAATAGTAAGATAAATAATTCTGTAGATTGAAACAAAGGTTTTCATTAATTATATTTCCCTTACCACCTCATTTCAGAATACAATAATAGAAACGTTGTTAAATATGATTTATTACTCAAAGAGTGAATGGAATAGCTATACAAGTGATTAAGTTTCAAATATAGACTACTCATAAATATGTACTTGAGGAATTTAGAGATGATTTGAACTATAATAAAGCAAAGCTGTTTATCAAAATACTCCCTCTGTTGTGTTATGATAGTTCAAAAGTAGAAAAGCAATGCGAAAAAGAAGATCAGTATGATTCAAGAAAATCAAAGATATTAAAGCCATAAATAGTGATACATACGGTTCCTCTCAATGACTTCTAACAATTTAGATCATTTAATTTGACCTTTTCCTTCATCTATTAGTTTGAATAGATGTATCTGTATTTGTGTGATTTCGATTGTTACGCGCGTTTCCAAACTCAAGAGGATGAAATAAAGAGGGAGGAGAAATCAGATCCAAAAAAGAAAAGACGATTCAGCATGGAGAGAGATTAAGTTACTTTCATAAATATCGTAATTAGATACGTCCACATATGCCGAAGACAAATTTAGCTTTTCTCATAAATGATTTAGGGTTTGACAAAGATGAGTCTAGCCCTGACATGACAAATCAAGAGTGATCAGCAAAAAAAAAGGGATACAGAAGCACTGACTGTATCTCCTTTCTATCAATTAGTAGGCAAATAAAAAAAGGGAAAATGTTATATAAATTTGTAGGTATATAGAGACTATTTAATGAGAAAAGTAATTAATAGACGTAAGAAACAATCTATTCCGTCTACCTTATTTTATTGAATGTGTATAATATTTATTCACATACATTGATCCATTATGCCTCTCCCCTGCTTGTTAGTTAAATATATTGGTAGTGTATTGTTATGAAGATGTAATGCTGTCATCAAGCGTTGGACAAACCAATAAACTGAGGTTCTGATCAGTGATTTAGTTATCGATGAGGTTTCTTTTGGTCTTCCTATTTAGGCATTACCTGTTTTGAGTGCCCCTATCATCCGCTCCGAATAGCGGGGAAGAGTTTAATGAGAACGACAATTTTTCTTCAAAACCAGTGCCTCTGACATTAATACCAGGTACCATCTCGACACCCATACCCCGTGCGAAACGCGCATTTTTGGAAGAATGCGATGAGGTGTCACAAGAGTTGCTTCCTGGAATATTAGGACTCGTAATGCTTTCGTTTACCTGATGAAGGGCGGTCATTATGCTTGTCATCCATTCGACGTCCCACGAGACTGGGTGCTCTAGCAGTTCTTCGATAGTCATGCGCTTCGCAGGATCGCGATGGAATAAGGACTCTAGAAGTTCCACTAGCGAACGTGGTAATGAGACCAATCGAGTGCCAACAACAGAGTTTTTACTAAAACTAATGCAAGTGACTGTGCGTCCTACTGTCAGACCAGAGCTTTCTGCACCTGCGTCGTAACGACTTTTATTGGGTTGATGCTGGTGGCGTTTCTCCATGCTACAGGAAAATTCGCCTGATGACTTAGTGAAGCGCATCATGAGGGGAACTCCAATCAGATCCTCAACAGGCAGCGTGGCTGGGAGTCGCGGTGGCATGCTGGAGCTTCTTGCCATGTAGTCTATCCTTCCTTCATTGCTAGTGTCTAGGCATATGGAGGACTTCGGTCTTTGGGATCGTGAGTGATCAGTAGGCGTCGTTATGGCGTCGATGTTTTGAGTCTGGTCTTCAGCTCCACCTTCCTGCGCGCAGTGACAGGGTGTCTTGCCAGGGGACCGCTCTGGCGTGTGCTGGGAGGTGAAAAGAATGCCCAACTCGTCTCGCTCCTTTGCGGCTTGTATAGAAGCTGTGCGCACAGCCTCCAACACACCGCGTGAGGTCGTAGAAGGGGCCACATTTTCGGGCCGAGAAAGAGTGAGATTCGCTATTGTCACAGGCAAGCTCTCATTCATGCTAAGCGAGCCGTATAACTCGACGAGGGCTGGAATATGCAACCCAATCAAGTGGGCCAAGTCTAGGCCCATGATATCCGCCAAGACACAGCCGAAGGACCACATGTCGCAGGGCTTTCCGTACGGTTCGCCGAGGATGACTTCAGGGGCCATGTAGGACAATGTGCCCTTCATGTTGGTTAGTGGACGTCGCTCATGCACTCTAACAGCAGAGCCAAAATCAGCAAGTTTGGCAACGTTGTTAGCGAACAGAATGTTCGCCGGCTTTATGTCGCGGTGGATGATGCCTTGGTTATGGAGGTAGGCTATGCCGCTGGCAATATCGTGGATAATCAACACGGCCTCCTCCGGACTAATAGGTGTCAGGCCAGCGATACTGCTTGTCGGCGCCAAGCTATTCTTGCTTTTCGTTGTTGTGGAACTTTTGTGAGTGCGAAGAAGTCGAATATGAGACTGTGTTGGATTTGAATCCGATGAAGCCCATTGGGATGCCGGCATTGGGGTGTGAATCCTCTGACTCAAATTCCCATCGCAGAGTTCCATGAAGATGCAAAAATCGTTACCAGCAGAACAGGTGTGCGAAAAGATAATGATGTTTGGATGGTCTAGCGAGCTCAGAATATGGACCTCGCGACTAAGACGCTCTATTCCCCGCAATGACATGTTCTTCAGAAAAACACGCTTCATAGCCAGGTGACCTTTGGAAGCGTATAAAACCACCTCAAAAACATCTCCACCAGAACCACTGCCAATTTGACGGACTATTTGGTAGGACTGTATAACCCGGAGTTCTAACATCTCTCGAAGCAACCGTTTTCGGAAAAAATAGTCCAGCGTTTGTTTCTGCATGCGGTTGTTGAGAAACACTGATGCGATATCGGTGCTGCGAAGGATGGCATTTTCTGGAATCGCTTCAGGGAGGACCGGTTGTGTCCTTCCGCTTCGTTTGTGTTCACCACTTTTTGAATGGGAGTTATAATTCCTGCCGTCATCGTCTGTGGCGGCTACATGATACATTACAACAGTCTGTTCAGAAGTACACCCCAGCAAAAACCTCTTGACTTCAGGGGTGACAAGCTTATCGTTCCACTCAACAATAAGTAAATCAAATCGGTCCATCCCAGCTCGCATATAACGCAGCATCTTTTCAGGACTCGTGATAAACAAGCAACAGTGCCCGCATCGACCAAGCTCTTCCTCAATATCAGGCCTCTCCTTAGTCATGTATATAACAATGTAGAATCGCCTTCGAACCTCTAGAGGAGAAACAGTCTCTTTTCTGCTCCATTCACTTTCTTGACGTTCTTTTGCCAAATGTGCGTTCGGTTCAAAAGATGACTGCTGACAAGCTATCCCTACTTGAGAATCCCCAGATGGCGAAGGCCCATCGCGTGCGTTATTATTATCATTAGCATCTTCATTCCGTTTCATTTTACCCTTTTTCGAATCCTTTTGACATTCGAAAGATGGCTCGGTGTCTAAAACACGGAACACGTTTGGATAGCTTTCCACTAGGGAGTCGTTAGGAATGCTTGCAAAACTCAAGCTTGGGACGCGTGGTGGTAGTTCTGGGACACCCATTTCACTATTCTCAAAGGAAACGCTTTTTGTCGCTTTCCTGGAGCCACTACTGCTTTGAGATGCGATTTGGGCATTGACTGTATTCCTACGTAAGATAGAAAGGGTACAGGATGCTTTCTGGAAACCAGACTCTTGCTGGTCTTCTACGATTTCCGTCAGTGGTGTCACCTCAGAATTCTTTTGTAATAATGATATCACATCATCGCTTGGGCACTTCAATCCCACGCAAGTGCTGGTTGAGCTTGCCTTCACACCTTCAGGTCGCTTAGGACCCCCTAAGGGTTCACATCCGTTAGAATTCAAGTCATCTTGATGCTGTTCTTCTGACGAAAAGCTGCGGCAAAGACGCTTAGCCTGAGGCATACCTTCAGATAATATGGTTGTTTCTCTGTCGTAGGCATCATTGGTCTTTTGTTTCTCCATGTGCATAGGCTCTTCTGTAGTCAACATCATAGGATGTGAGAGCGACGTAGCCTGAGTTTCAATATTTGGTTTCAAATCATCACGCTCAAGTGCGGACAAACATTCATTTTTTAGCTTTTCCTCATCCTGAAAGAAATCTGTTGGAATATTATCCTCACTTTTTAATATACTAGGAAGAGAAGCCCCTGCGGCTGCCCTAGCAAGTCCTGCGGTAGAAAAGTTAGTTTCGAGCTGCTCAATACCGTGAACGTTAGGGGTCATGTTATCGTTTTTAATAACATTAAGGGTCTCAGGTGCTCTGGCATCGTTACCTTCCACACTTTCGGACTGTAAAAATGTGACCGCGGACGACCTGCGACCTGATACATCCTGTGTGAATTGATCATGGCGGTTAGAGTAAAGACTTCGGACTCCTTGCCTGGAGACCTCCTCAGGAAGACATTGTTGCTCAACATCATTGACATTAAGAGGTTCCATTAGCGTAACAATCGGATGGCTTACCATCTCCATGTTAGATAATGTGTTTGGCTGCTTTCCCTCAATAACTTGGTCGTCTTGCTCGATACCACCTTTGGAGAACCCTCTTGGTGATATTTTTAACACCCCATTCAGATTTCCTTTCTGCGACAGCCTATTTTTCTCATCCTGCTCATGCAATAGTGAGGTACTCTCGAAATTTGTTTTGGTCGCTGCTTCTTCTGTCAAAAGGTTGGTAAGTGAAACCCCAAATGTAAACAACCCTTTTTGAGAGGACAGCTGCACTGTTTCAACACTATCCAGTAGCGCCAGCCGCTCCCTCGTAATATATGGAAGACTAAGTGTGGCAGCCGCGCTATCTCGGCAGATGTATAGGGAACCGCTGCAATGAATGAGAAGATCGATTAGTTCTTGTGGAAGGACGAACGCAAGCGGTACATAGGTCGCCTCTTTTGAAAGTGATATTTCTGGTGTAAGAGAACGTGGAGCAGAAATGATGGGGGAAACATCCCTGCCACGTTCAAAACTCGTCTGCCCTTGCTCTACAACTTCAGTGCCCGTCATAAGAGACATGTCCGGCAAAGCAACGGATATCAGCCCCGTTCCCATAGCCATCGACGCGTTGGACATGCTTGCCCTTTTGCTGTCCATACGTCGGGTGTTGCTGGTCATCACTGGTGACGGCATATGTGTCGTATGGAACGCCTGATTAATAAGCCTAAAATGTCGCTCTGTTGCAATCTTTAAACTATCAACTGGCGGAGAAGACTTGTTCGCACCAGGGGTGCCGCTACTTGTGATATCAAATGAGATCTGGCTCATCTTCTCAGCCTCTGAGACCGAAAAGCTCCTCTCTTCTCGGGGTCCCTTTTTATTCGTTTGCGTGTATTTTGCCTCGAGCTGCGCCATCATCTCCTCGAGGGTCATTCCCTGGAAAACTATATCAGGCAGAAGATCCACCACAATAAAGGTGTTCCGGATATTTACAAAACAATGGACCGGCATTTCAGCGCTGCATTGACGCTGATACCGCTGGACGTACTGGAGCAGAATAAATAAGGACACAACGTTCATGATGAAGGTCTCAGGAACACGCTTCGAAATATGAACCGATGTAACCCCCTTCAGAGACTGCAAACGGTTGCGCAGATTCTTTACCTGCACGGTGTCCGTACTGCGGGCGCGCTGCGTCATTGCAGGGCGGGAAGACAAACTCGTACTGCTCATCTGCCCTGGCGTTTGCGATTGCTGTCGGTAGGAGTCTCCAGCCTGATCCTCCTGAAAAGCGGTAAAGGGGATAAATTTGGGATTTGAGGATTCTGGGCTGAAGGCAGAGCTGTTGGTACACGTGACCATGTCCCTATTATCGCTTGAAAACCTCTGGCTGCTGCCTTGGAAGGACTCGGAATTTAGTCGGAACTTGGCCCATTCATTGCCACCCATGTCCGGGGTCAGATAGTTAAATCCGGTATCGTTTCGCCATCCACTTGGGGTGAAGGAAGGAGTCGGGGGGTCTGAAGTGATCTTATGCAGAGTATTTTCCCTCCTACCACTCAAGGATAAGGCCGAGAATCTCGTCTTCGGTGAGGTGGTCTCACTTGCACGCTTTGCCATAGGCATATCGGAATTTCTTTTAGCCGTGGGTTCTACCACTCCAAAGGCTTCCCACGTCTTCAAGAAATCCTTCTTTGGGCGATGTGATCTCATGGAATCGCTCCAGTGAGCCTTGCTATGCTGACTAAGGGGTTCAATCGGTTGAATCTGACCTTTCACTAGTTCAACTCCTTTGGAAAAATATGAACTTTGATTGACGTTATAAGAAGCACACTTTGGGATTTTTGATTTGTCTTCACGGCTGAGACGAGAGACCCGAATAGAAGCCTTTTTACCCTTTTGTGTTGTCAATGGAAGCGAGGTACAAGCTGTGGAAGTAGCACCCACAATCATGTCAAGATTATCGACCTCATCCCCCTTTGACGTTGTCTCAGCTGCGTCATGGCTATTTGTAGACCCTCCCGTGGCCACCGTTGTCGTACGGCTCATCCCACTACTGCCCCCTGAATGGCTAAATATGCTGAGATTTCGGCTTTCTGCATTTGAACCCATTTGCTTTGACAGAAACGGGTCCGGTACATGCCAATGAAGGTGTTGTCTTTCACTGCGTCGGTGCTCGTGCAATTCCTTATGAGGTGCCTTGTCTCGTGAGGAACATTCTTGGCTATGTCTCTTCGGCTGCAGTGAGGATGATGCATGAATATCTTTCGACAACATACTTGGAAACGACGATTTTCTCCTATCTGCAGTGTGTAAACCCTGCAAAGCTCCACTGGGTAGCGTGTGAAAGATACTTTGTGGCTTGTATGAATTCGTTTCGCGTGCCCCACTGCTACGAGCAGTATGAAGCTTGGTTTGACTTATCTTGGAGGTCCGCCCAGTTTGATCCATGGCTTTGGATTTTACTGGCATTTCATTTTTATTTAATTCGAGGTTGAGGTCAAGATTATTTTGGCTCCCGGTGCGTTCAGAACCATGAAGCGGAAAGGGTGTCAAAGAGGAGGGTGTGAAACAAGGCCGCTCTGACTTAGGATTGCAGATAACAGGACATGCTAAGGATGAAGGAACAGTAGTATTTAGGGGAGCACGATGTGCGCTCAGCGAAGTGTTCAATGAATCCAGAAAATCACCCACCGATGGTCCATCGGTGTTGACAACAGGAGATGCGGAACCATTTATATCCCCAAAGAGAAACGGCTCCGTTCTAGATTGCCGTTTCATATTAATATCTGCTGATTTCATCGGAGTAGGTAGAGGCGAGTCCTTGTCTGGTACCTCATCATTTTTGCCTGCATCCATATCAATGCTTCCAGTAGGCGATGTCTTTTTGAGGAAAAAAATCATTAAGTATAGCTCCTCAATGTTATTGTTGACTTCACATCCACCAAGGTTATTGAATACGTCTTTATGAGAATTCAAGTCGTTAATAGCACCATAAGAAGAATTGGCACCCACAATATCAACCACACCCACCTTTCTACCCGCCTCAAATAAGAAATCACCTCCTCCTGTTTCATTTCGAGCGGTAGTGCTCTTCACTAAAGGATTCATCTTGTTTCCACTATTCCATAGATTCACATGATCCAGGCTCATAGCAAAACATGTATAGTTACTCGAGTCCTGTATGCTATGAAGTTCCAAATAGCACTCCATACCTATCTTGAAGAGCTCTGAGAGCTCAATAACCTCATATTTAGGATGATCCTGGTCCTTCAAATCGTCATGAAGGGGAAAAATTTTCATCGAGTTTAAGACCGGTGTCGTAAGCTTGTCAAGATTTAATGGTACTGTGGTATTCGTACTTCCACAGCTCACCGGCGATCCTATCGCACTATTTCTTGGATCATATGGGCCAAAAGGACCGTCCTCCCGCTTGATGTCGGACTGATCTGCGAGGGCAGGTAAGTAGCAACGGAAGTTCGATTGAAAGTCACTGCTAATAAGATTCTCATGCGTATCATGTCCAAGCAGCTGAAGTGCGGCTTGATTCGCATACACGATAGGAAATGATTCTACCGCCAATGGAAGCGATTCTCTGCGCGAATGAGAAAGGGGGTTTGATATGTGAGCATCCGTTACCCCCTTCGATGAAAGGTGAGATATCTCCTGATGCTCAAAAAAGCTTAGTCTTTTATGAGTGGTCCCCTTGTGGGAGGCTGCCTTTGTGCCGAGCGTGAAACTTTCAGACTTTCCCACATCCTTCGTCGCATCAGTAGCGCAGAAAAATGGAGATTTCTCCTTCGTATCGTCGGGATCAAATCGGCTATTCCTAATGGCATTATCTAGTGGAACTGTAGCTGAAAGTGACAAAGGGTCTATAGCACTGCTGGTATTACTGATAATATCCCGATTACTGGCTATACTGGGCTGAAAAGTGTGGGAACCTTCATAAAAAGAGTTGGATAGATGCGGGTTCTTCACAATGAGTACTGGTATCAATAAGTCTCCTATATTTTGATGTGCAAAGCCACGCAGCTGACTGTGTAATTGCATATCCTTTTTAATTCCTGAAAATTTTTTCCTTTGTGCAGCAATAGATGATCCAAATGGATTCGACGGCAACTGATTGGTCGATTCTTGAATATGTAAAAAAGGGTGGTGGCTAACCGCTAATGAAGAGACTGAATCACAGACTTTCTCAGTTGAACCAACCGACTTAAATCCTTCCCCCATATCCATTGATGGGTTACGCGCGCATGATGAAGGGTGGTGATCGCTTCTTTGAATTTGTGTAATATCCGATGGGGCCTCATTGGTATGCCCCTCTTCGCTATATGTTTTTTTTGCACAGCTGGATGCATCTTGAATGATACCACACTTTTCGCCATAAATGGAGTCATCAGAGGATCGAGCGGAATCCTCATTCTGATCAAATGTTTTGTTACGGCGCTTCAGGGAGTCTACAGCAGGCTTTAACATTTGTAAGCTACTGAAATATATTAGTAATTTATTTCCTCAAAAATGCCAATCATATAAATAACCTTAGAAGTGGCTAAACAACAGCTAAATGGGCTTCCTTGAAGGTAGTATTTTCTCCTTCTTACGATTGTATGCTAGTTACGTCAAATACGTTGAATTAAACGCAACTAAGCAAACAAGCAAAACAGCAGCAGTACGTAATGTATTGATAGCTTTTTGAGCCTAAGAAGCTTTATTAGAAGATAGACTAGATGTCAGCTGTGTTGTAATATCGCACTTTTATACACACACAGCAAAAAAACAACACCAAACTACTCCTAAAAGATTTGACAATGTATATATATAGATATAGATATAGATATATATGTGTGTATGTATATATGTTAAAACCTTAAGGAAAGTAAAAATAAGAATTTAA
>AIHY01001515.1:0-10605 GCA_000331125.1 Phytomonas serpens 9T
GAGGGCTAAAGATGTCGTTGACATAATGATCTCATTTCTGATTGAATACTCTTGAATGTTGAAATTAGCTATAGTTGGAATGAAAGGTAAAAAATAGCTAAATATTAACCCTTACAAGGAAGAAGCACAAAAATTAATAGTCTACAAATTTCTGATGCAAAAAAAAATGCAAGGAAAAGATGACGCACAAAAAAAAATCACATAGTCCATTATATATATTTACTTATTTATTCAGTAAATGTAAGATTCATCCTAAAGGAGGGAAAAAATTATCTCCACATGTTAAGTGATGCATCTGATAACAAGATAATAGATGACGAAAAAAGGCAATCGAAAATATGCTTCAGCTGTCACTATCGTCATCAAAAGGGGGCGGTTTTTCGTTTCGCCGTTTTACCCTTCTCTCTTTCGCATCCATGTGCTCAAAAGTAAAGTTATGTGCAGGAAATCCATGAGTTTGGCTAGCGAACATACCAGCCATCCATTGTACGGAGCTTTTCCGGATATCCTCAGCGGTGAGCGAAACCGCGTTCTTTAAAACGTATGCAGACTTGTCGGTACGTGATGCTACCCACATCTTTGTGTGGCGAGTGTGGCCGTATCGCTGCACTTCATCCAAATCGATATCCTCTTTATAAGACAAAATCGCATGGGGATGAGATTCAATAAGTTTACTGATAAGCTCTTCCTCCCAACGTAGGCGTGAGATGACAACCAAGCGACCATTGTTTCGTAGCATGAGGAAGGCATTTTTGACTGCCTCTGCCAACTCAGTCATCTCGTTATTGATAATACAGCGAAGTGAAGTCAAAAACTTCCATGACATAGATGTTTTTTTCCAGTTGCCCTGCAATGTCCACCCATCCTCCGGGAGCTCGAACCCTGCCGATGTGATAACGTTTAAGAGATGGCTAGAGTTTTGAAATGGTCTTCCAATGCGCACCGCACGAGCCATTTTCACGGATTGTTCAGGAGAAAGCAAGCAGTAAGATTTAAGAGCACTGGATAAGGTGCTTTGAGGGACAGTATTCAGATATTGTAACGCATTTAGACCACTATTAATGGTGTAACGAAGATCAAAATCATGGCAGTGATCACTGTCGAGTAAAAAGCCCCTCCCTGGGTCCGCCAGTTGCATGGTTGAGGGACCCGAATCAATAATTACCGCATCGAAGGAGCGCTCCCCAAACATGCTCAATGACTCTGACATCTGATTGCAATAAAAGCAAAAACGATCCTCACCAAACTCACTAACTATTTCCCTCGCATCAGCCCTAGCTGCTACATCGCAATCCAATCCTACAACCCGAGTATATGGGCTCCCATTTTCTAAAATTGCTCCTGTATGGTAACCCGATCCAAATGTGCAATCTAAAACATCGTACAATATCACACGCTGCTTTCTTGCAGTGGACGTAATAAGTTGGTTTGCCGGGGCCAATGTCAGAGCATTATGTTGAACCTTCTGTTTGTTAAACTCAATAGCTGGCTTCTTAGGGGAAACTCCTAAAACTTTTCGTTGCTTCTTTGTTGAGTGGAACCCTTCAGATATTGCACGTTTCGCAATATATTGAGCCATGTTATTGGCTTCGATCCATCTCAGGCCACCGCAAGCTGCTTGTACAAGTTTCTTCATCATAAGTGGTGAATGCTCTACATGGTTGAGTTGAGACCAGCTCTTGGGAGAAACTATCTTTGTCATACGTCGGGACCCTCCAATAGCAAAATTTAAAGAAAAGTTAAAAAGATAAGGTAGAGCAGTGGTATCAGACCTAGAGAGTTTGATAAGTAACAAGAAATAACTAGGTTAAGATCATAACACGAAGCTTCAGTTGTAAATCAAATTATCCTCCTGTGCGAAAAAGTGTACACAATGCCGTGCCAAGCAGAACTAAAGAGCAGCCGATGATGGTTTGGATTCGCAAAGTTCCCTCACAAAGAATGAAACTGCTTGTTAAAAGGGTAATCACGAAAGTCAATGAGTTGGCAACAACGGATCCGATAGAAACATCAACTTCTTGAAGAGCATAAAAAAATATCAACGATCCACTTAAGTTAATTAACTGAACGCAAAGATACCCTGGACGCCGAACTAAATGGTTTAAATCTTCTTTCAGTGTACCACCTTGTTTCATGCCTGCACTATACCGCTTCAGAAATGGATTTGTAACCCCCCATATTAATGCTGCCAATAAGAGAAATGCAATCATAACTGTTTAACTCTATTTCACCTTGACATAGATTAAAGAAGGCAATAATAGGAACGTAAGTCAATAAATAAGTTTCATTAAACGTCTGCGCGCGGTAATGTTTCCGTGGAATACTTTGAAGAGAAAAATGTAGGTTAACTGAGTCCAGCACAAATATCAAAAGAAGTATTAGCGCTTCGCAAACTTTCGCTTGTTCTTCTTGCCATCCACAAATCCAGGAAACTGCCCAGGCTCCCTTCTACGGTCTACGGAAAGCAAGCCTGACTTTTTAATAGGAATACGTGTCAAAGGGATAAGTTTCGTAATGGCATTTGAAACTGCCATCCGACACGCAAATGCTGCGATATCATTTGCTATGGAAGGCATTGCTTTTCCTTCAGAAACAATGTTTACATCGAAATCACGATAGTTTAGTTTCGCCTCATCGAAGGGCATTAAAACCATCTCCATTAACCAAGCTTTGTTATCAAAAGCTATTGAAAGAGGCTTACCTAGTAATGTCACGCATCCATTGTGATCTCTATTTTCACGAATCAAGGCTGTGAACATGTATTTTTCACCGTCTGCTCTCCCATGGCCTACAGCTATACCAGTTTTCAAGTCAATTTCCTCCTCATCAATACGAACTCCAATCTGATGGCGTGTGTCCTCACCAGCAACTTTTCGTGAAAAATCTTTCAATACTGAATAAAAATGACTGTAGCTATCTGCACTGTCCGATTCAATAGCTGCTTTGCTCATAAGATTGTAGTTTTCGAACATGATTTGTACATCATGTTTATTGAATTTTCTTCTACTAAATTCGAAGAGCGCATGCTCGGTTTTAAAGGCACGTGTTTCTGTCATGCGACCCATCCATTCAAGAAAATTAGTATAATGGTTAGGTGCATTATCAAGTCCAACCGCATCAGCAGTGATTGAACGACTTAATTGACGTGAAGGTGAGTCTGTTGGCTTCGTTAGCGTCTCGAGAATATGTGTGACTAGTGATCGAGACTCGTACAAGCTCAGATCTGGAAGAAGCGCAGAAACAATTTCACCAAGTTGCTCCTCGTCTAATCCGTCAACTGAAGAATAATAATCATCAACTGATTTAAAGAACATCCCTCCACTAACTCGCATCCAAGCTTCTTTCAAGGATTGTGCGGTCAAATCAAATCTTAAATCATCACGCAGAGATGACAAGGTGTTGTGTTGTGAAGGAACGTATTCACCAGGATACATAGGATAATCACGAAAATGAAATAGGTTTCCATGGCTAGCTTGGCTGTTTGTAGTTATCGAATTCTCACCAACATCAAGTGGAATTAGTGGCTCGCGCAGTTCTTCCTCCTCTCTAGATAATTCTTTATCTTTGTCCCGCTTTACATGGGAATTGACCCAAGCAAGCTTCTCACCATCACTTGAAGGAGCTGAGGTCATCGCTGAGACAAGACGGAATAGGCGAGCATGACGTGCTGTTCGAGGGCAAAGTAACTGTTTCATTGTCCTTTTCGTGTCCTCAGTGCTGTATAGTCGGTATGTGTACTATGTAGATTATGTTTTTTGGAAATGAGTTCAGAATGAAATCAAATTAATAGAATCTATAAGAAGTATCATTTTAGTTTAGATTATCTGAAAAAAAAATTGCTCTAGCACGTGTTAGCCAAACATTACCGCTAAATCAAATAAAATAAGAAAAAAATAAAAAGAATAAACTATGCATCAAAAATGTATATTTAAGACAAGTTACACTGATTCAAAACAGATTAACTTTAAGAACTACTAACTTGTTCCATATCAAAGTTAATTTATCTACTGAATGAACAATCCTAAGTGCATCTTCATCTCTAGAGCATAGAATTGTTCTACCCTCTTTAAGTACTCTGTGATATATAATTACATGAAAATTATTAATTTTTTTAAGAAAATGTCATAGGCATTCACTTTTGATAAACAAGACTCAGTATTAAGGCGAACAATACGAGTTGTTGGACTATATTTCGAAAATTATGAATGCGGTATAAATATATAGATAGATAGATAGATAGTTGTTTTACTAGAAACTACTCTCATTGGATGATAAAGAAACACTATTTTTATCAAACGAGTAACAAATATTGCCTAGGAGAAGAGAACCTTAATTATTATTGCGTAAGCTTCTTTTCGTGATTGGAGATTTTTGTAAACCAACGAAATACACGAATCCTTTTGCAAATCCCAACTGCTATTCATACTACTTAAAAGCACCTGATAAATATAAAGCTATTATACAGTCATTGATAGAATTTTGATATATATTTAATTTTAAAAATGACAACATTCTGGGATACATAAAGGTCAACAAAATCAATAATGGTACCTTCATGACTAAACGCTAGAAACCCGTTAAGCACTTCATAACAAAAAAAAGTATTATTCTTTTCTGTCAATACAATAAATATAAATCATCACTATATCATTGTATGTAAAATTGATGGACAAATGGTCACCTTATTGAAAGAATGATTTATCTTTGTTTGATCACAAATTACACATTACTAGTCCTTCATAGGATAGAATCTCAAGGTAATAATGTAATTTCTACTACGCAAAAATGTCGTGGAGTAACCTATGACAGTGCACTAGCACTAGAACAATTTGTTCTCTAGGGAACAATATAGTATCCATCACAAAATTGAGGCTGGTGTACATATTCAATAACAACCCAAATTGTAAAAATCACGTATTGTGGAATCCTTTAAAGTATTGGGGTCACGATTTTGGTTTATTCTGCGCATCCCAAACGTTATGCTTCCAATTAAGTCCAATAGAGAAAGGGTACGATACTAACATAATAATATCACTACATTTAAAAAAAATCAGAACCATTCACTAATTGCTTCTTACAAGCAAATATTGCTGAAGATATTGTCTATAATATCTCAAAAGGTGGTATCACCATTCATGCTTAAAGTGAAAAAATGCGTAAGTCAAAATAATTCGATTGAAAAACAAATTACATTACATCATGATTATAAACGTTGAATATGTTGAAAGCAATTCTTCATAATTATCACAATGAATTGCGACTGTCGACACTTGGATTATTAATAAACCATCAACGTAGATCTCAATAAACATAAGTTTGATGAATCTGCCCTACAGAGCATCTGTGGTAAAACATATCTAAAAACACTAGATGATTAAAGCCATAGAGATGAACATGTCCCAAGTCGGACTCCTAAATTAACAAGACACTCAATAAAAAATTTAATCCATACACCAAACAATATATCCTACTCTCAGATAAACGCCTTTTACTATAAAGCTCTTTTACAGCCGCTCATACTAAACGATTTAGGTAAAATGTCAAAAAAATGAACCATCCCAATTAAATAAAAATTCCACTAATATAAAAAATTGCTAATCTGCTTTCTCATATAACTCAGCCCATTTCGCCACCCACGCTTGCGTGAGCCTCTGGAAGTCGACTTAGATTGGTGCCTAATAATCAAGCTATCCCTTAAATAGTGCTTAATTAAAATATAAACAAAATCAAATTCTTAGAAAAATAAAATGCCTATTTCATCTTATGGAAATCTAGAACTTGTTATTCACCAAACTTTCAATGTGTTATCTTCGAAATCACAAATCCAATATTGTTCGGATTACTGATTTAAAAACACCATCTCCACTTATTCACTAGCATCTGTTCCCCGTATATTACTATGTATTTTCGGATAACTAGAAATAACAAACAGCATACCGAACAACAAAAAGTTCCCATAGTATTAGAAAAATTGGCTGACAAAAAAATACTGAAAGGCGAAAACAGCCCAACCCCCTGTTCCTACATTGTGTATGAACTTTTCTCAAGACAGCTCCCATATCTGGAGTGTGGGCGCCAAAATTTTCCCCAAAATACACAAAGACCAGCACGGCACTCGAATTATCCATGTCCTTAAAAAAGCATACTCCCCCACCCTTCGGCAACAGAAACCCCTGTAGCACTGGTAGCTTTTACAGCACACGTCCTAGTGAGGGTCGCATAAAAATAAGTGGTAATGGAGACAAAATAAGAAGCTGCCAAATCGCCCTGGCAGACCGACACCGCGCTTCTTACAACGGTGTATTAAAAATCTGAAAATGCACCCTCGGCTTTCGTATCAAACAGGGGAGATTTCAGGTGCTGTTACCATGCTGTAAATGTACTACAGAATAAAATAAAAATTCTTAGAAGCACAAAAAGAAAGGTAGAACTATGACTCTCATTTCACGATATCCTTTAAGTATCGGAAAAATGGCAATGGCTTGATCTTTCAAATTTGCTTAAACTAGAGCGCTATTGTATTGAAACTAAACAAACGCAGCAATAATTCTCCTATCCCCAAAGTACGTGAAGCCGCATTCCTATGTTAAAAAACGGAATGTCTTTGACTTTTGCCTCTCGTGAAAAGAGGGTGCCTTGGACGAAGGACACGTTTTAGAAACGTAAACCCTTAAAAATTATTTTGACTTTGTTATGTCACGATATGTTTGCACCAATTAATTAATTAAGGACTAACTACCAGAACACTTCTCAAGACATACTATGCTCTTCTATGCATTACTTTAGATGAATTAGATCCGTACATCATCCTCTAAAAGCCAAGGTGGTGCTACGGGATATTAATAATGCGAAGTGATTCGAGAAGTGCCTTGACTTACCCAACCCATATAGTATGTTCGCATCATCAGGAAAAAATGAATTAGATATTTGACGCAGTGAGTTTCTGCCCGTATTCTGGTAATTTATTGTGCATAATCAATCCATTATTATTCGCATAACTTTATTTTTATTTTAAACGGAACTGGTAAGGGAGTGTATTTAGTGTTATGATAATTCCTCTATCTCTATTGTAGCATGTTGTTTAGCAGCATATGATTAGCAGATCGAGAATGTGAAATAAACGTTCTGCACAATCACATAGAAATGCATTTTTGCATCGAAATCAGTGCTGCTTCAATAATAAATTTGGTAAACATAAAATTGTATATTAGTTCATTCTGCTATTCGAAAGGAATGTAACGCTATGAATGTTCCATTTCTTTTTACTGCTGAAGAGGCTATCCGAATCCTAAAACAACATCAATGATCTTAACTTGTAGAAATTATTTCCCAAGGCGTGATACTCATAAGTGTCTTCCGAATTTATAAATGCCCTTTTAGTAGCATAGGATTCTGGTCACATTATTTATCTGAGCGACAATATATCAGACTTGTTATGTTGTACACGTTTTGTTTAACAATGTCAACTAATGTAATTTAAACACATAATAAATTATTCACTTATCGATGGAAATAATACTTTAATTTTAAGTAACCAAATAAATGTAGCCGTATTAAGCCTCTAATGATGATTTAATCGTATTTCTTTTTTACAGATAGATTTCTCATGAAAGTATAACGAAAAAAGGTGCTATGTTGCCGTTACTAATATCTATAGACTGTTTTATTTTACAAAAGAAATTACAATGTGAAAGTGCTTTTGTTTTCTTCTCTACTTCCGTAATGTGGATTTTTAGTTTAATTACTTTCTAAATAGTGTACTTCGTCGGCATTACGTATTGAACATTAATGACCCATTTCTCATGTATAAAAATGTCCAGGCTTGTATATGTTTGTTGCAGTACAAATAATATACAGCGGTAAAAAAAATCGTTCTATTAGGTTAGTATTCAAAGAACTCTGTATTCATTCTGATAACAATGCTTTTATGATAGGGAATCGTTTTTCGTCTTGTACAAACTAAGTAAACATATTTTTACGCTTCACAAAAAAAAAAATGACTAATTAAAATATTAATATAATTCCTTTCGCAAAGAAAAAACGTTATGGTTTCCATGAAATATATTTATCACCTTTACAATTAGATACACCTCGCGAGGAATGAAAAAAATTACTAGACACCAGGAAGTTCTACTTATTAGTTCTTTTGTTACGGCGAAAGCTGTCTATAACTATTCACATCACTCATGCTTCCATGAACTTATTGAAGGCAATGCATTTTATTTCATTTGACACAGTAATTTATGACAGAACTCCTTAGTATAAGGATAGAGAGATGTAAAGAAAGCAAAGCATCCAACTAGACTCAGTAGAGAGTAATCACACATATAGACAAAATATTTTGGAACCCATAGAAGAGACAATGTTAAAAAGCTTGTGCGGTTAAACGCATTTTTGTTTCTAGTCAATAGTTTGGATAGTCAAAGTTTTGTGAATTATTTGCAGTAGAACATATTTTAAACTACAAAAAGAAGCGAAATATGTTTACAATGAACTAAAGTGACTATACTTATTTGGTGCGACGTACTATCTACATTGAATTATTTACTGTATTGCATATCATCGTTTGACATACACAAGACGTGTCGCAAAAATAAAAATGCTTACTTCTGATATCATGTCTGTCCTAAATAGTATTTTGCTTTTCAATCTGTCTACTCGTACAAAGTGTTTCGTTTTGTTTTTGTGCATATTAGACTTAAAAAGCGCCTAAGAAAAAATCACTACTAAGCTTATTCAAGAATCTTCTTACTTTTCTGGTACCTTACTATATCAAATATAAGCTGAACAATGTATTGCAACAATAATGAGGGAGGTTTGGGGTGTGACGAAGTTATGGATCTGTACTCTTTCCAAATGGTTGTACAGGAAATTTACAAGGAAATGTCTGGAGAAGCTACGCTCATTATGGACCCTACGGTGCAGCCTGAAATTAAGTCACTCATATCGACGTACGGAGCATTTGTCGCAGTTTCACCCTCGCTACCCTCATATCCTTTGTTTCTAAGTGTCAGTTCAACGCGTCTCCGGCAGCTTGTTCAAGATCGTTATGCGGTTGAATATGAGCTGTATGTCGAGCGTGCCTACGCCCGTCGATGGGGTAATTTTGCTTCGGATGCTGGTTTTTGTGTATTTAATTATGATATCAAATTACTGGAAGCGGAACCTGGATTGGCCTGTTACCTAAACAGTGATGATCAACGATGCTACCTTTCTCGTCTAGAAAGTGCAATGAATCCTAATTGGCATCCAGCGCAACTTGCACTTTATGTACAATTGAGCGATACAGCTCTTGGAAATATCATTATGCGGCAGCTTCATTCTTCTACCTATATTATATACATTGTGAGTCAGGCGCTTAGGTATGTGGCATATGAAGTACAATCAGGTCTTTGCATAACCCAATGCTCTGCACCACGTATAGCGCAAAGCTTTTCTGTACTGCTTCAGGACATGCCTCATGAAGAAATGATATCGCTGGTGGTGGTCGCGAAGGAAATTGCTACGATACTAGCTCACAGTAATCGAACACTGCGTGCTGTAAGTCACCGTCAGTTAACTACTATTATCCACCCCATACTAGCGTGGATGATCGAACACATGCCTGGCGAGCTTCCCAACAATATTCTAGACACTACTACTGCGGAAGCTACGGGGAAGCCAATGAATGAGATGCAAATCCGTGCGCTCTTTAGGTGGTCAGAAACGTTCGAAAATGAAGGTTACTAACACGCATATCTATTTAAATAATCGTTTCTTTTCCCTTATTAGATCCTTTTCTTTTCGGTAATTCAACACTTCTAAATTCACCTCACTCCTCCATACTGAGTAAGAGGGTAACTATTTACTTTCCTCACTATTAGTTTTTGTTTATTGAGTTCTTTATTCTACTTAATATTGGCCTGTGAATTTGCGGGATAATATTTTTTTTCTTGATTAAACAGTTTTTCACGCTTTCTATTATAATCATTTCAACATCAGTCGTGTTTGTTCGTCTAATCATTTTTCAATGCAGCATAGCTTTCATCACTATTAGGTTTGCTTAAAAAAAAGATATATAGAGTTTTTATTCTATTTTGGTATTCACTATGTTTATGTGTGCATCTAATTTTACATTCGAAAAATATATATAATCAAGTGAAATGCACGATATATGTATGTTTGGGCGTCACCATGAAGATATTACTACGGTAGCGGTGGTGGACGTCCATAGAAAAATAGGTAAAAAAAAAGTTAATGTTAAATAAGGTAGTAGAGTAAGTTGTTTTCTTGAAGATGTCGTAAACACAAGATCTGGATCACACACTCCATTTGCTTTGCGTACTTGATTCATTAAAGCTTTGAGCTACTTGTTCTATCTTTGCCCCTCTTCATATGATCTTACACATGTATCAGCCTAAAAGATGCATAAGTAGAAGGTGATTATAACTTTGCCTCGTTATTAGGGCATTCCTCATAGCTGAGATCTAATGGAAGGACAACGTGTGGATCCTGAAGGCATTTAAGCAGAGCTTTTGCCAGAGACTCAACACAACCTGCGAGCACCTATTTAAAAAAAAAAAACACTTTCCATACGTTGGTGATGAGATGAATACCCCCCCCCCC
>AIHY01001522.1:0-13167 GCA_000331125.1 Phytomonas serpens 9T
CGTGTCGGAGAAGGGATTGACATTCCACACTAGCCGAGAGAATTTCTCCGAGGGATCAGAAGAACTGCAGATGATAGCGGATTCCGTGGAGGATTGCGCAAGTTTTTTAGGAGATGCATCCTTTGCTATGCTCTCTACTCGCAACACGCGCGGACTGATTTGCTTGATCATCTCCACAAGGAGGTCGTGCACACATTCACGGTAGAGATTATCCGAGAGGATCCCACCGTGCAAACGTCGGACAAAGTACACAAAGCACAGGACATCGGCATTTAGCTGACGGAGACGCATTAACGAGATCGCCTTGTTTTCCTTGACAACCCACATAATAGCGTGTACACTCGACTGGACTAGCGTGCATATCATTAAGTCCATCGCACCTGCATTCGTGCCGCATCTCCACGAGCGAGCCCGTATCTGACGGCAAACATCGAAAAGGGTCCAAATACTGGGATGTACCCCTTTTACCAGAGGAACAATGCGATCGGTGTCCCATTGTAAACACCAATAAGGTGGAAAAAGTACGCAGTTTGTGAGGTTCGCCACATATCTCTGAATCAGATCCCCTTGCGCTAAAGATACCATATTGAAAATCGCAGGAAAATCTAGTGAGAGTTTCTCTCGTATGCAGGTCAATGGACGTAGACATTTTTTTACGTTTTCCGCAATGGAAACCAGCCGTAGCGGTGGTAACACTGTTTGAAGCTCCTCTGTGCAGCGTTGCAGCTCTTCTACACACTCCCGTGTTACCTCCTCCACGAACTGCTCCCCACTTCGTATTAAAGCGTCTAGAGGAGAGGATTGCGTAGAATTACTTGACGAAGAGGAATCTAATTCTTTGTGGTGTCGAGCGATGCATGCCAAAATAACGTGCTTGACAATTTCCAAAGAATCGACGGCGTGGGTTAGGATGCCGCGTTGAAATCTACTACGCAGGTAGGTTATAAATCGCATCCATAGCGATAACCACCGCTGCTGTGATCGAGGTGTACCTTCTATGAAAAATTCAAAATCTATTCTCTCAATGTAAAATAGAAAAGAATTTTCCAAATCGTGCAGCTTAGCAACAGTACGAAGATCTTGTTCGATCAATCCCACCTCCAACATCTTGAGACAGACATCAGCATGAGTGCAATCGTCTAGCTCGAGGCTAGCGGGTCGATGAGTATTCATCAAGGTGCGCTTTTCCTGAATGCGTTGAACCTCTTCCTGCAAAAAGCAGGGAGGTGAAGTGGAGAGGCATGGCATGGCTGGATAAACCGGACAAAGACTAGCAAGAATGCCTTTCTCTTTTCAAGGTGAACGCAAAAAAATACGCGACGACGATGGAAACAACACGACTTTTAACTCGGAAGCAACACACTCTCGAATAAAGAATAAAAGAACCCCAAATTAAGGAGGAGCATCCTGAAGAAGAGTGGCATAGTAGAAAACAAACCATGTCATACGCATCCTCCTATTCAAACAGGGATAGAAGTTTATGAAACTCCGATTTATCATAAAGGAATATTTCGGTCTTCGTTTTTCCCTCTTGAGAAGAGGTCCTGATATGGAAAAAAAAAGAACTCATTTTGCATTAAGAGCAAAACGCATAAATGTATCCCTACAAATTTCAAAATCGGCACCATTACAAGCTCTTTTTTCCCTTCCCCATGATCAATATCTTATCGGTTGTGTCTGAATCTCCGATCTGAGATCGCAGCCTCCGGTCCGTTTCCACGTTTAATCTAATCTCCTTCAATGTAGTCTGCATTTCCTCTATCGAGGCATCTAGTTCCATCTCTGATGCTATATTTTTCCGAACAATCGCGCGCAGCTCTTCCTCCGCATTGTACACCCGCTCCTCCAACTGTAAGCCTTCTTTGGTGTGAAGACAAATTTCATACGAAAGTTCTTGGAGGTTAAAATCACTCTTCAAGGCAGTCTTCTGAGCATCAAGCACTTTGCTCGTGATAAGATGAAGCGTTTTCATAGAAGCAAAAGGGTCGGTGTCGTGAGCCTTTCGAGTGGTTCGTTTTTGTCGTGATGGATTAAGCTGAAAACGTGGTTCTGTTGCGGAAGTCCATGGGGAAGAGGGGTCTGTCAAGTTGACTGTATTATTACTCCCTGCTCTCTTTGTGTACGGTGTGCCACTCGTGTTGGTAGAAATGGGGCTACCAATCTCATTTTCGTAGACCTGACGCATTGCATCAAGTTCATTTTTGATGACCGTTGCGTACTGTGCATGGGAGGCCCGAAGCTTGGCGTCGTACTTGGCAGAAACACTTTTTTTCTGCCAAAACGGATCCTTCCCGTTGTGGGGGACGCTTTCGTCTGAAAAGACGGGATCTTCGCGGCTTGGGTAGCGTATGCGAGTGGTACTCCCCGAGGCGAAGTCAAAAACCATCACCACTTGATGCACAAACGCATCACTGTAGTAATCCCATATCTGTTGTGTGAGCAGATTAATCGAAAAGAAGTGATACTTGGCGAGATAATGTTCTTTTGCATGCATCGCTTGATAGCGACTGCACCCGACATATCCACATATTAGGCAAATCCACGGATCACCGGATTGCTTGCAGTCCTGGCATTTTACCTGCTTCTGCGCATTGGTGTTCGCCTGGGAGTTATATAAAATCTGACAAACGACGCAGCGCGAGGCCGCTAAGCATATGCAGCGCTGCCCACTCAACGCACAGGAGCAGGTGATAAGATCCGGCGGAAACCCCGTCAACAACGCCTCCAGGCGATCCGCACAGAGCACGCAGGTCGGGATGAAGTAATAATCCTTTCGATAGCACGAAGGACTCGTATCCGACGATGGGGGTTCGCAGGGGTAGCATTGGTTGTACGTCGAGCTCATGCGCATTTGAGGGGTCTGCCGGGAGACCTCTCCGCACGCCTCAATCGCCGCCAGTGCGCTCTCCACCGAGCTGCACTTTAAAATCAAAAATGCCGTCCCCGAGTGAAGGCAAAGACCGGCATCCTGGATTGTGTACGTCTCCCCTCCACAGGAGGAAAACATCTCGCATAGGAAGTTGGCTATCGCCTCCGACGCGCCCTCTGCGAGCTTCTCCCGCTCACACGCATCGGCGGCAGAAGGGAAGATGAGCATTAAGTGTTTTGTAGGAATGAAGGGCACAAAGAACTGGCCTTTGTATTGCAGCCGCCGCATGAGACGAACATTCCCCACTCGGAAGAGAATTGGCTGCGAGGAAAACCCCGCCTTCGCGGCGGTAGGGCTGTTGAGAGAGAGGCCAAACTTATCAGGCAGCTCCTCCTCAATGAGGTAACGCAGCATGATTTCGGATTTGAAAAGGAGCGATAGAAGTAGATAAAGCTAAAATAATGATGTAATAACAAAAAGGAATTTATAAATGTAAATATATATGCGTAACGAAAGATAAGAGTGTTACGTATGTCTTATAGCCTTTGCTCAAAGTGCGTGAATACTCTGCTCTTTTGACTATGAAAATATACAAGCTTTGATTGCCAAGTATATAATTCAAAACACTTGTATACTAGAAAGTTTTCCGTAAATATCTATTGAAATTCATTAGACAGAAGATATGGGAACATAACGGACCTCTCCATTTCACTCTCGGTTTGATAAAAAAAATAAATCGACATCGGGAAAGGGAGCCCAATTTTCGAATCCCTCCAAAATATTAAGAAAAGTACTATCCAGAAGTTTTTTATGATTCCATCCTACAAAGTGGCTGATAACTTTTTTCCCCCTCCTCTCTCTGTGCCCATCTTCTAGTACTTCGTTCGAAGGTTCAACATAGCGGGACGCTTGGGACGAAGGGCGGGGTTGGTTTCACCCGGCAAAGGACCCTCCTCACCGGCGCCGACCTCATGAAACACGCTATGATCCAAACTTCTCGTGCGCGTGTGCGATTCTTCCCTCTCATTTTTCGATGATTCCTCTGCGCAGACCTTGCAGCCGCCGCCACGCACCACACGCTTTTCAACACTCATTTCGTATGAATGTCCGCAGACAGAGCACTTCCACCAGACCGGCATCACGTACCCTATACCAACGATTTCGGGATAAAGATGCATCGGATTCTTTTCATAATTCCATTCCGCGGCGACGTCTGGGGCTGCCGTGCACAAACGTGTTGGAAGATGAAAACGCTTGCCCATGAACATCTCAACACGCTTGCGGTTTGCAATAGAAATATAGGACGCCTTACATCGCATCGAAGAAAACACCGCAGTGCACGCGGTGCAACCACGAATATATTTATTTCTCAGCATCCCATCAGAGTAGAGGATGTGTACACCTAAAGATTGGTAAGGCTAACTTGAAAATGTCGTGAACACAGGGCTCTCTACACCTATGCTGGGATTCGGAGTGAAGCTATTGCCCTATACAGTTTATATTTCCAAATAAGGAGTTTCAGCACTTGTTTAGAAGTAATACATGTACAAAATGCAGGTTAAATAGAAGTGAAACCCACATCCAAGACAGTTAATACCAAAGATCCAGAGAGGCAATTCAATAGAAAAGTTTTTTGTATGAGGTAGTCTATTTTTCTATTCTTTATGCGAAGTATCTATTCTTTTCTGCTGCTGTTCACTTGCAGAGGACTGAAACTAAAAAAATTATGCAAACTCACATGAATATCAACTAAATCCGAACCCTTTGAGCACACTGCGCAACCTCCTCAACACTTTCATCGTCATCGCTAATTTCGACAATACTTAGATACTCTTTTGAATTCATGAAATTCTCCTTCGCATTACCAGAAGAAATATCCCCCACTCGGAAGGAATGTTTTTGACGGCTTAAATCTTCTATTGGGGATGTGATCTCTTCGAGAGTGTTACGTTCATCCACGGTATGTGAACGACTCATACAAGTTGCTTTCTGGACTAGTTTTGAACATTGCTCCTTGAAAGTTGTGACAAGAGGCTTGAGCACCGAAAAATGGCTAAAGAGGGTTTCTTGCTTAACCTTACCATCCTTTTTTGCATTTGGCTTCGTTCGGTATTGATGCGTTTGCGTCGAATTAGCAGATAACTCCTTGACGGTGCTGCCATTTTGGCTGAAAAAACGAGAAATCGGCTGAGTATTTGAAAAGCGCGTCGAAAGGCGTGGCGCTTTCTCCACAAACAATGACTCTTGGGCACGGTATTGCCTAAGGGAGACGGTTGGTATCACCCGACGAGGGTTCACAAGCTTCACGAAGCTTAATAGCTCAGAAAAGCTAGAATGCTCACTATATGGTATTTTCAGCACCCACACATGATCCTCATGAACACGATGCAGCTGACACTTTTTATTCCAACCGCTGGGGTCGAGCGCCAGGACTGTGTTATACGAAGATAGATCTACTCCAAGGCCATCGCCAAGGCCTACAAGACTAGTATTAGGCATTTTTTGATCAATATTAGTGCTTCTTTTGCTTTTCACTTCACTGGAGCGGCGTTGTTTAATCGGTCGTCCACAAGCGCGTGCTAACGTCTGGTAAGAAATAGAGCTGAATGGTACCAGGAAAATGGAGAGGAAATAGCGAACCTCCGAGCCTCCAGCGGGGCTATCACCATGATCGCTCCCTGGTGGAGGTCTTTTGGTCGGAAGTTGTATCTCGTAGCCCGGTGGCCGAACTTGAATGAGCTCCTCCTCTTGTTCAGTATCCTCAGACCCATCTGGGAGTGACGATCCGCCTACCGGTGATTCATCTGGGGTAGTTTCACATATGACAGAGGACGAGCTCGCGCCGTTCAGGTTCACAAAGCGCTCTTCATGATATGACATCGCCTTCAATGCGGAATACTTGCGTTCTGTAGCATAAATGGGTACAAACGTCTTTGATTGAGCACTCCCTGCTGAGGCTTTCAATAGGGGAAAGTGCTCTTGGAAGGCAAATGCTACTCGCTCCTTGCCAATGGTATAGGTTCCAACGATTACCGCACAATGAACTTCATGAAAATTGGTGCTACTCTCATCCAGCTTCGCGGACCTGCTGCACGCCCCTTCCGCATTTAAACGATTTGTTTTTCGAAGAAGTAGCTCATGCAATGTTTCCACCGCATGCTGAGTTACGCTATGCTGGCTAGGGAAGCTGAAGGAGGGATCACAGAATGTATTGTCAAGAAATAGCGTCTCCACATTCCCTCGGAGGGCCTGAAGATACACGTTGTCTTCAATAAATTGTTCGTAGAATGGTACCTTTGCACTGATCTGCTGTGAGAGGGGACTAGGGGTGGACTCCACGGAGGCCTCATACAATGGAGAAGCACATTTGGGGGAGGCTGACGCTGCTCGCCACGCGGCCTCAGAGCCATTAAAACGGAAATCCCCCGTATGAATAATGGTGCCAAAGTGACTAGATTTGAACACAAACATCACCGCTCCAGGACAATGATTGGCTGGGATAAGAAATACTGTAAAGACCTCAGAATTCAAGATCCTATCCGAGCAACCGTTAGCATTCACATCGTATTCGCCAAGGTAATCACCGTGGGAAAGCGAAAACGCATGCTCCTTTCCGACAGCCAACGCACATAGCTGTGAGGCAGGAACACCGAATTTCATTTGCAGTAGCGCAATTGTTGGATGACTGCCAAAAATCAATCCGTGCTTCCACCCACGCACGATTCCTGTGTAATGATCAGAGTGGAAATGACTAAGAAAGTAGAGGATTTTGACTTGAGTTTGATCTTGAACCGTTACATTTCCGCCTTTACTATAGTGATCCTCATCCCCCAGGCTACATCCCTCGTCTTTCAGGTTTTGGTACCATTTATTTTGAAGCCATTTTTTATGCCGCCCAGCATACTGGAAGCCGTCGACGAGCACGCTAAGTGGTTTTGCACAGTATATTTGTCGTGTGCGAAGATAGTCTTGAAGCACATCCTCAGACCCGTCTATTGATGCATTTTTCATCGACATCAGTGAATCTATCACCAATGGTTCATAAAGAAGGCCTAGAAAAGAAAAAAATGTTGAGATAAGCACACACAATGCTATTAGTGATTCGAATAATAACACCTATAGGTGTAAGATAATTTGTTAATTCACATTGCATCCGTCACGGGTTTTGTATGTCTATGCAGGCATAGACGAGTGAAAACGAAGAAGTGACAATACAAGCTAGAGAATGAATGTTAAAAGTATGTTCTCATTGAATAGAGGCCCCCAAGATCACACTAGTTTCATCCTCGTCGTACTTGTTTGAAACAAAAGTACAATGACACCATTTTTAAAATCCATCCGATTTTCATAGCTAATATAGAAAGAATAATCATGTACTTGGTACAGACATCGCTTTCCGAGCTACCTACTTCCCCGTAAAGCACAGAAATAGGATAGTAGCGCACGCAGTTCAAGGGAAATCGCCATATCACGCCGATTTTCATTTAACTCACCCAGAATTGACTCAATGGCGGCCTGCAAGTTATCATCTGTATGGTCTAGGTTGGCATAGCGCGTTTTCAGTGCGGGATCGTGGATCTCCGGAAACGAAATGCCCATCGACTTCGCCACGATTAAAGGGGGCGGCACCACATTATGGTTCGTGCCGTAGTAGGAGATGGTTGACAACGTGTACTGCGATCGACCCACATGTTCGTGCTTCTGCGGTCGCAAGTGCGGCGTTGCAGCGCCTTTGGACACCCCCCTGGAAGGGACCGCCCGATGGGCCTCGGAGCCTCTTCTCTCTGCCTGGAGCCTCCGCCCGATACAGGTATTCTCGCGCGTGTTGGGGTACGGCTTCGTTACGTTATAGACGTGTGTGTTGTTTTGATAGGGTTCCTCGTGGAGGTAGGCAGACCAGGAGGAGCCGTCGTGGGACTCGGGATCGTAGTAGGACGGCGGGGCGCCATTTTGCTGCAGCTGATAGGCAGAGGTGCTGAACGACTTCGATTGCGTGTCCTCGGCGGCATCGGGGTAGGCACCTTCCTTCACGGCCATCTCATCGTACTCGTTGGATTGGGTGCCTTCCGAAAAGGGATTCATGTGCCATTTTTTCTGGGAGATCTTCTCCTCCTGAGGGGTGACATACCATTGAAAAGTTTGGTCTAATGGAGCGGTGAGTCTGGGAGGCTTAGAATCATTGGCTTGACAATGGTGCACTCGTGAGGAGGCCGTGGGAAGCTCGAGAGGTTGCATAACCTCATGTTCCCGAGAGTTTACTTCTTCCTCAGATGTGTAGGACATGCATTCTGCAGATTGGTTAGAACACCAGGGTCTCTCGAAGTATACCGTGCCACTGCCACCCTCGTCTTCTTCAGGATCGCCCAAAACTGGCACTTGCATCGGCGTCGATGAAACGCCATACCTGACGGCATCCCAGTTGTTTTGATTGACGTCCTCTTCTTCTTTTTCCTCTTCCTCTTCGACAAAAGAATCCTCCTCGGTCTCTTCTTCTTCCCCAAATGTTGGCCTCGTTTCAACCATAGTATCGTGGATGATTCGCAGGAGTGAGCTTATCTGAATCGTTTTACTTTTCAACTCGGATTCCGAAATACTGGGTTGGTACAGCTGCGTCTCTAACTGATGGATGTTGCGTCCGACGATCATCTGGTATCGAATGAAGAGGGCATGCCGAGAGAGCTCCTCCGCAGTCGGGCGCTGTTGTGGAAAGAATGCTAGGCAACTTGCGATCAAGCTTTTCCACAGTAAAGTTTCCTCGGGAAGTGTCGGCAACGTCCACCGTTGATCCATAAGCTTCTCGAGCTGTGACGGGCGACTCATACTACGCAAGAGGTATGTCTTTGCATTACCCTCAGGCATGTACTGTCTAATATCCTCCTCGCTTGGCGTACCCACAATCGATAGAATGGTTTCGAGCTGAGAGCTAGCCATCACACCATTCCACACACCTTGGCTATCAAGCGCCGTAGGCATCTTAAAAAGGGTTTCGCCGGTGCACATTTCATATAGAATGCACCCCAACGACCAGATATCCATGCTCGGCTGGCTGAGAATCACACAGGTGATGATTTCTGGTGGGCGATAGTTCCGCGTGCAGACGTAAAAGGTGTCGCTACTCTGCATGTTACGCGCAAGACCGAAATCAGCGATACACAAAGATGAGTAAAAGGCATTTTCCGTGCTCAAACGCACAAGCACGTTGTCTGGCTTCAAGTCTCTGTGAACAATGCCGCACTTGTGCACCCAGTCGAGTCCAAAAATAAGTTGAAATGCAAAAACCGCTGCCACCTGCTTTAAAAAATCCTCACTTAGTTTGTGTTGTCTTTGTCCTGATCCAGAGCTTAGCAAATTTATAAAATAGAAGAGGTCCCCTTTCATAAGGGGTAATACAATATGCAGACTGAAACCTTCATCCTTCCTTATCGTTGAGACCTCTCTGGTAAGATAGTCATGATGCATTAACGCCTTCTCGTGATCATTTAGCCCCTCATAAAATGGGCCCGTAACATCAAGACTCGGAGAGTATGGTTGAGGATTGCTGACCTGAGAAGTGACACCGCCCTGACATCGCGTTACGAACATAGCAATAAAGTCGATGACGTGGGGATGGGCATTGTGCAAAAATCTCATGATATCTACCTCACGAATCATGCGTTTGGATTCATGCTGAACAAAATAGGGGGGTATGGTTTTAATGGCGACTGTATTGCCTGTTATGAGATCGAGGAATTCTTCAACCATCCCAAAGCCACCTCTACCGATTTCCCCTATACGTTGATAGCGTCCCACTAAAAGGTTAAGCATTGTGACAACGTATTCTCACAAAGGGGCAGAGGGTATATTTTATTATGCAATATACACCTCTTCGGTGTTTTGAGGTAAAGGCTTGTAGAACTATTCGCGTCTGAATCCAAGCATGCAACAGAGGCAGATCAGAAGCCTATTCTTTATGTTTCTCTTACTGTGCTCAACAAAAGCAATAAGGACAACGAATCAACTGTCGACAAAAGGAAACGGGAGGATATTATAATACTTAAAGCGCTGGAAGCTAGAACAATAAAAAACTATATAATTTGAAACAATCCAAACGCCGCAAAATTCGGCTCAAAGGAACGACCGCCTAAGAGCACCTCTTTGTATGAAATAGCTTCTTTCATAAATAAAATACGCCAACCCCAAGGAGGAAAAAGTATTTGACAAGTGGCTCAGCACGGTAGAAAGTGGAACATACATCAAATAAAATTATTGACCACCAAAGCCGGTTCCTCGTTTACTGTGTCTGATTTTGAATGGATGGAATACATTAGAGCTAAATGTCTCTTTGCAGCCTCAACATGGATGCATCTAAAGCTCCACAATTCGTATAACTCCTTTGTTAAATGCAAAGGGGTCTGGCATTTTCCTCTTGTTCACTTTAGCATTAATGTGTACCTCTATTCCTTACAACATAACAGTGGTAATTTATTAATCATATTCATCATTCCTTTCTCTTCCATCTACAAATCCATTTTCTCTTTTATATTCTAAGCCCTACCTCCGGCATCTGTCCTGCTGCTGCCCGCTGCAACATCTGCTCCACATGTTTACGTTGGGCTAGATGACAAAAAGCGACCCGCATCGCGCGAAAACTGGTAAACAGAGTACTCGCATTTTCTTGTAGTAGTAGGCTGGGATGCAGGTAACCTGCCTCATTTAATTCTTCCAGAAACCCGAATGCCGTCTGCATGAGCTCCAAACCCTCTGTCTTGTTGTTGCTGTTAAGTAGGTTCAAAGTCACATCCTCTACAAATGCCTGAAGCAGCCACATAACAGCGGATAAGCACTGCCGCGAACGGTGGACGACGGCCCCGCCATGGCGGATCGCGCGTTGTGTCAAAGTGACGAGCTTCGTCATCAATTCGATCTCATTCTGCGAAAGTTGGAAAAGAAGGGTCCGATTGCCATCACCCGCTTCAAATGTCGCTCGCGCAGCTTCAAGAGCGGCGACTGACTTCGCGTGTTCCTTCGAAAGAGCCCGTGCCTCACTAAACACATACCAAAAGACAGTTTCACTCCATTCCTTTGCTGAAAGGGGACCTGATGCCGGTTCTATCGGCACTTTGGCCTCTGAGCACCCCCCACCTTCTATCAACATAAATCGTTTGCCCCCAACGCCGATGCTGCTGCTCGGCTGGCCATTTTTTGCTGGATCCTCAAGGGCGGGCATCACCCGCTGCATCAAAATGCGACTAACGTCCGTTATGGCGTTTAGCTCCGGCTGCGGGGAGGTCAGCCAAAATCCCACGCAGGCTTCTAACCCCTTATTCAGGACTTGCATATAATCTTCCGTTGTGTAGGCGTGCATCGCTTCCCATAGAATCTGTTCCGCCGTTTTGTTGTGAGTCAGCAGCTCGTCTCCACCAATCTGCTGATCGAGCAGCATCTGGACTGTAGACCGAGTAGTAGGGTCCGGATCCGACTCAACAAACAAGCGCACTAGACAGGCCTCCTGCTCTTCAATCTGTTCCCGAGATATCTCCTTGTGCTCAAATTCGGAATCGCGTACGGCGCGCACGAACGCGGCGTACACCTGCGCGCGATGCTGAGGATTGCGCAAGCGCCTTGCCATGGCTACCATTGCCCGGAGACCATCTTCGAAGGGGTAAAGGGGAAGCAGCGCAAGACTCATGGAGTACTGCGCCATAGAAAACGACAGCGAGTCCCCAGCGTGTGCCTGCACGTCGTATAAGCTGATTCTCTCCGAGTAGGCCGTGTCGAGGACGAGCAAGAGATGCGTGATCAAACGCGTCGCCTCGCGATTCCCCACCTCGGGGCGGATATCAAACCAGTAGTACTCATCGTAGGCCCCGCCCAGGGATAGCATCTGCAGAATAAAGCGCAACTCCAGCTGCTCCTCTAGCTTGATGCGAGACAGGAAGTTGTGTGTCTTCACCCGCTGCTGCAGCCCCACCACGAGCTTCCGGGTGAAGGACTCCACCCAGTCCTCCTCGCAGCCAACCTGCTTCTCGATGTAGGCCGCGTACGGCTGCGCCACCGGCACGTGCGCGTTGATCAGCGTCTTCGTGAACGCGACGATGAGGGTGGAGCGGAGGTAACACCAGAGCGTATCCCGCCAGTTATCGCTCCTCGCGAAGGCCGTCTCGAGGACCTCGAGGTGGCCGGAGAGGACGGCGCCGATCACCGCCTCGGGGCCCGCCTTGGGTGCGCAAGAATCCTCGAAGAACTGCGCAACCGCGCGCAGCCTCGGCTCGTTTCCGCACCACGACCCCTTCTCCTCCCCATTCGCGTACTCCCCGAAGAGAGGGACGTGTGCGGTCTGGCCGAACCACCCCTCCCGCACCGTGCGGAGCTGTGCGGCGCTGAGGGTGCAGGCGTAGCGCGCGTCCCCGTAGGCCGCACTGACGTCAATCGCCCGCTGGAGCTCCCCACGGCGGAGGTGGAGGAGGAGGAGCTGCCGCATGACGGCGTCGTCGCGGCCGTGAAGCCGCGGCATCCCGTCCTCGCCCTTTCCTTTTCCTTCTCTCCCGGTGTGGCGTTGCACCCACTCGAGCCAGCGGCAGACCACGCAGGCCCGGCGCAGCACCGGGTGCGTCTGCAGCAGCCCCTGCAGGTGGGCGTACTGGGAGAGAAACCACCGGCGGTGCGGGGGGAGACGGACGAGCCCGATGGCGTCCGGGTGGTACCGCTCCCCCCGCTCCCCCTCCAGGAGCTCCTCGACGAGCGCCCACAGCGCCGCCTCCTCCCCACGCCCGGCGTCGTCGGATTCGGCGCGGAAGTGCGCCGCGGTGAGGACCGCCCGGTCCCGTCCCCCTTCCTGGGCGTACCACTCGGCGTAGCGCCGGAGCGG
The DNA here is from genome assembly GCA_000331125.1 of Phytomonas serpens 9T. Lineage (NCBI taxonomy): Eukaryota > Euglenozoa > Kinetoplastea > Trypanosomatida > Trypanosomatidae > Phytomonas > Phytomonas serpens. The sequence goes on from AIHY01001522.1 coordinate 12,717, forward strand.
GGGGTCCGCCGTCGCGGGTGGCGTCTCGAAGGAAAGAAGGGGGTCGTCCGGGAGGGACGGGGAGGCGGACCCGCCACGGTACTCCTCCAGGTCCAGCGCGACGAGGCGATCCGCGTCCTCGTAGTCCCCTCCTCGGTGCGGGGACGTCGTCGTGTACGTGTCCGGCAGCCGAGCTTTGCCGTATACTACTTCATAGCTCATTCGTGCACGTTCTTCGCGAGTGTCGGTTCAAGAAACTTTGAAGAGAAACCTTGGATGAGAGTTGTTACAGGAAAAGGTGTTACGAAGGAGAGAGAGAGGAGGGAGGGGAAAAGAAGAGCAACGACTGGTATATCAAGGATGATACCGTTGACAGCAATCTTATACCAACACCCATACATATATATATATATATATATATTCATTGTACCTATACACAACGAGGAAGATGAGCCATGGAAAACAACACGAT
>AIHY01001530.1:0-11864 GCA_000331125.1 Phytomonas serpens 9T
CACGACGACGTAGCTCGAGTGCTAGGGCATATGCAGCCGTGGGGGCACACGCCACAGCCCCGCTTATCAGCGCCTCATCCAATATCTTTTTAAAATTTATCTCTCGATATTTAAAAACGTAAGGGAGAAGGCGCAGGGGTGAACTCAATACCGCTGCAAGCAACGCGGCCACCCAGGGGTGCTTTATCAAGCTCACCAATTGATGGTATAATAAGTTGCGAAGAATCCCTCTCATCAAAGTGAAAGGTAGCCCATAGCGCTGGATACTATTCATAAGGATTGCAAGAGGGTCTGACAGCGGTAAGGCGGACTCGCAGAGCAAACGATGAGGTTCCGTTTGAATAAAGGGCTTATATTCCAACGAGAAATGATGTAGACAGAAAGTAGTAAGCACGTCCTGCAGGACGTCCCACTTCAAGCTCGGTCTTTCTGGAACACACAACAGCTGCGGTATGCGGGTCCGGCAAGCATTGCGCAGGAGCATCATCTCTACACTTTGCTGCTTACGGTAATCGCTGCTCACAATCTGATAAAGCGGTTCGGAGATATTTTTCAACAGCGTCACTGCAAGGTCATGATGAGAGTTCAGCATTTCGTTGAGCGTCGAGGATGAAAGTTGATAGGTTACCGTATCAGGTTGTGCTACACGCACCATCTCGAAGGCCGGGGCCTGCGTGAAGAACTCATACATACCAACAGTTTGACCCTTCCCAATAAATCGTGCCGGCGCTGAGCTGTACTCATCATCCAGCTGCGCCAGAAGACCGCCTTGGGCGACCAGGTACATGCACACATGCCTATCACCACTGAAAACAAGATAATCACCACTTTCATGAGTTCGACGAACAAACTTTTTAGCAATCAACTGCAAATTGTGTGAATCACAACCCACAAAGGGCGGTAGGTTGCAGAGCATCGCATTCACGGGGGCGATGGCGTTGCTGGGACCTGTTGGATCCGATACGATCGTACTTATATCGGAGAGCGCCTCAACCCCGGGCAGAATGTCCCCCTCCACAACTAACAACGAGGACACACCACCACTCGAGAGGTGCATCATTTTGTCGGCTATACCGACCCTTCGCACCACCTGCGATGTCTCATCACCGGCCACGATAGAGATGATCTCCAACTTTCGCAGCTCTGTCGCAAAGGCAGCAGTTCCCGTAATATACCCTTTTGACGTACGCCCCAGGGTCCCGGTCCAGAGTACCGTGCGACAGCACCGCAGGCTGCGCGTGAAAAGGTTGACCGTGTTCATTCCACAGTCGAGCACACACATGCCAGGCGGCACAGCGGCTGATTCCACCAACACCGCCTTGCACTTGTCCGCCTCGGGGTGATTCGCAACGAAGTGGTCAATCGGAAAAACGAGCTCGACATGTTTGGCAGCACAGAGTTCTATGATCCTCTTCGCATATTGGGAGACGGTGAGTTGCTTCATTTCGGCCTCCTTACGACCGTGGTCAGCTCCCGCACCCCCCTGCTGCGCGTCCGGCGGCGCACCAATGGTGGGCTCGTCCTTCAGGGGGTAATCCAGGCCACAGCTTAGGCCTCGGGCGGCAAGAAAGGGGAGTGCGATGGCGCCACCAACCAAAATCCGGTCGACGCGACCGACAAGCCGGTAGATGAGATGCAGTTTCTGCGGGATATCAGTGCCAGCAACGACAACTGCGAGTGGATAGCCGAGGTGATTCAAGAACTTGGCGTAAAAGGAGAGCTCGCGGTGCATGGACAGCCCTGCGGCGCCGTGCCGCAAAAGACGCGGCAGTTCTGTGTTGCTTGCAAAAGCAGTATAGGCGGTAGCAAAAGAATCGTTGACATAAATATCTATGTTTGAGGCAAGCACTTCTGCCATGGCACTCCTCACAATAGTATTATGAGAGGTCTCATTCATGTAAAAGCGCAGGTTCTCGAGCACCCAAATCTCACCTGCCCGGAGACTCTGTTGGGGCAAACGCAAACAATCAGGCGAAAAATTCACATTCACATCAGGGAACCGTGCGCTCAGTACGCTCACGAACGGCATTGTGGACGATGGTGAGAACTCCTTAGCGGTGAAGAACATTTCCTTCGCTTTGATTTTCTTATCAATAGGAAGCCCTGCGAAGAGTTGCGTCTTCCCAGTCTGAAGCTGGGTCGTTCCATTAGACTTCGCAGCCGCAATATCTTCGGAATCCGCAACGGCATGAATGATATTTAGCTTCAAATCAGGCGACAAGCCAGCAAAGAAATTAGTGTAACCCATACCGTTCTCATTCTTAAACGCATCCAATGCGACTTTGAGCTCACGTTTTGTTAGGTTCATCGTGATACCGGACAGAGGACCAAATGAGGAGGCCACAATGACTGTGGCTTGCTTCTGCAATAGGTAAGTAATTGTGGAAAACGTTGCATAGGAGTCAGAAGTGTCACCAAGGATGTTCTGGGGATCTACGAGTAAGAAAACCCTTTTTTTGCGCAATGGGTATACATCATATATGGTATGCTTATAACCAATTAAATTCCTCAACATACCTCTGCCTTTCGTATATACTCTTTTCAAGACACCTGTGATCGCTTTAACACAATTTCGATAGGAAATGTCCGTATTTTTTTGTGTGTACGTATAGGAGGGAAGGGGTGGGGTGAGGTGAAAGGAAAACCTAAAAATATACGTTGAGAGCGAAACAAATATAGAAAGTACCTAAAGAATCTACTTTAGTGTATATTAAAGAGAATAAGTAAAATCAGGAACATATTCATTAAGAGAAATTATTCAAATTTTAATGTGAAAAAAACTAAACGTCTGGACAAAGAACGCATACTTGATAAGCTCAACGAGTTTCGCTGTTTTATGGACAGAATGAGTTTGACATGAAGTTAGCAGCGGTCATCATCAAGTCTGCTCCCTTAAAGTTTCACTTATTAATTACGAATAACATATTAGACCACCATACCAGTCCTTTGTCTACGTGAAAGGTAAAAACCTATGGAAAAAACAATACTATCACGGAATTAGCTTATTATTATTAAACGACTCCGAAAAGTAATCCTTCCTTGTTAATTCAATCAGTGTCTAAAAATTTGACTGTTAGTTTAGTACTTACACTTCATGATTTGTACACTACAAAATCCATCGTAATAATGAATGACGAACTCGGAATGAAGTATGGTTTTTGGAAGCAAATAAGCACAAAACACTGCCAAAGCACATTAAGGAAAAAAACAAGGAATATCAATAGTATTAATAGGGATCCGATGAAATATACGTGTAAACAGGAGACAAAGACTTCATACTTTGGAAAAAACCTCTCGTCTTAAGGTGTTCACATAAAATCATCATCGAAATCGAAGTCTTCGTTTGCACCAGTCTTTTCACTTTCTTCTTCTGTTTTTTTTTCATGATCTCGGAGCGCCATTACATCAATTTTATACCGCAGCACGGCACCGATGCCACCGAAGCCTCGAACAAACTGTGTACCTTCTTGGCTACGGTTGCTGATCAACTCTAAGGTACAGCCGAACTTTTGGTAGTTCAGTGTCAGCCATTCGACAAAGTCATCCTTTGAGATTTCGTTCTGCGTCTTGCCCGCTTCGTGGACGTGAATATTTTTCTCATTAGCTTCCTTTTGAGTGAGCAGATGCACCTCCACTTCTTCGTTGTCTGATCCTTTGTTCTTGGTGATCACATAGCGATTCATTTCAAGATCTTCGTAACAAATGAGCGTCTCCACGGCACCCGCCTCCAGACAATGCATAGTATCGTTAACACCAAAACAGTACTGCTGAGTATCGCGTGCGATCTGATCAAAAAAACCCTGAAGAAGCTTCTTCTCCTGCACAAGCTTAACACTGGAGAGAGCGTCCGCTGCGAGCTCGATCGCTTGATTGAACCCGACATCCCCAGGGTGTGCAACATCGACAATCTTAAGGACTACTTCCTTTAGGCGTGGATCAAAGAGATCAGACTGATAAAGTACCTCCTTAAAGTCGGCAGAGCCGGCGAGCACGAGACCGCGGACATTCGGACGGTCATTCGTGATAAAGTAGCTCACAGCGTTTTCTGCGACCTTGCGCACGTAATTATGCCGCCGCTCCTCACGGATACGTGCGAATCGATTCTTACTCTGCCCCCCGCGACCGTGCTTCTTCGGCAACTCCACAGTAAAAGAGCCTAGCTTCTCTTTCATATCCCCACATACCGTTGCGTACAGAGTGCCGCTGCCGTCCATCACGATAAAGCCAAACTTGTCGTCAGACTCGAGCATACGATGGAGCTCTTCAGTGTGGAATTTGTTATCGCACAGGTAGAGCGAGCGGCTGACGGGCTTGAATGGTTCAATGTCCAATGTGAGCCGCTTCTCCTTGTTATCGGACATAAGCACTGTACCAGAGTACAATAGCAAACCGTTCGGCGGAACCCGGTTGAACTGCTTGAGCCGTCCGAGCGCGGTGGTAATCGCGTTCTGGACACTCAGTCTATTGGTGTGTGACTTTATGTTGGTAGCAGTGCCGTATTCATTATTGAGCTTTGTGACCATACCAGAAACTTGTTCCTTGGGGGTCATGTAAATACTAATCACACTGGTACCCATCCCACGTGCAGATTCTAGCATTTGAATAAGTTTTTTTACTTTGAATCGCTCAATTGTTTTCTGAGCTTCACTCAAATCAGATCCATTCTCGTCGGACATAGTACGAAATGGCTTCGAATATATTTTTTCCTAATTTGTGTGCAGACAGGAAACCAAAGAAAAAATTATGCACCAATAGGAATCTACCTGTCAATCTATTTATCTATCTATATAGATAGATAGATGTGTATAAAAGTATGGCTTTCCTCCTGAATAAAAGAGATAAAGGAGAAAAAAAGTGTCAAGACAGTTGTTATTTTGGACTGAAATTCCAAAGAGATAAAAGATAAAGAGCCATAGATTCAAACCCAATCCTTAGCTTTCTCAATAACAGACTTACACAGAAAAGGAGCCTTTGTGTCTTCTGTGACCGATGAACCTCCATATTTTCCCACAAGTAGAAGGGTTTACCGCGTAGCTGTGATGGTGATTATTATCAAAAATCTCGATACCAATCGTAATGATGTAAAGAAGGGGCATTCGCAGCTGACTACCTAATTTCGTTTCGGTAAACTGGCCACCAACCTAAGTTCAAATACCACAATGATCATGGACTTGGTGTATCGCCTCATTAGCAGAACGCCCCTAGCAAGGGATACTTAAATTCAGCAAACACTAATCCACTCAACTCCTTCTCCTCGTTCGATGATATGCATGATTTTCACAAGTTTTGACAACTCATTCGGAGCTGCTTCATGATGATGGAATAATGCTTGCGTTAAGTCAAGATACGTAATTTGATACACCTGTTCTTCCTCTTTATGTCAGCATATGGTTTTGAAGAGTTTTTTTTTCGTAATGTTTTACTTTAAATATAAATTAGTATTTTTTTCAAAATATTATTTCCTCTTTAGAGAAAACGAAGCATAATAGTAAAAGTATGAGTAAAGTTGGGAGTGCAACTGTGAAAACAACTGAGAATATTGTTCTTGCAAATGCGGCTGTTGTCTTCACATAAATTCTGACTCTGATTTTGTCCTTCTAGCAAGTGCTTGAATTATATTCTTGCTATTTGCAATCCATTTCACTAGGATTCGGCATTATTTTTTGTTCTAATGATGAGTCTGTGTTGTCAATTTAAACTACTGATAAATATGATTAGGGTTATTTATTTTATGCATCACTCATTGTTAAAATGATGATTATACTTAATGTTATGTCACCCATGTGTGGTGTCTGACATTCACAAGCGTAGGAGCTGATGCTTCCATCGAACTTCTAATCACATCCCAGTTCATTTCGTACCTTTTGAGTATCTCAACTCCAGCATCGGACTGAACACCGTATCTCCTTTCTAAACGGCATAGGAAGACCGCCGCAATGGGGTCTTGTTCGACCAATGCAGCGAGGTGCTGGAATATATCGAGGGGAACGCCGCTGAGATCTGTAAGGATCTCAACCAACTCCAAGTCGTTATGCACAAGCGTACATAACACCTGAACTACTGGGACCGGAACGTCGTAGCGGCAGCTGTGACGGTGAATTCGACGGGGATCTGTTGTGGGGCTGAAAACAATCCCATCCGCATACACCTTTTCGCCGAAGAGAACGACCGTGGTGCGAGGCGACGACTCATACGCATCATTGTTTTCACAAGCCACAAAGGGCAGTAAGGTGATCATGTCGTTCAGAATAACCCAGCCGCCCTCCATTGGGACATTCCCGTTAGCTATATCATTCATACTTAACCGTAACTTCGGTGCGATGATGAAGCTACGTGTGAAGTTGCGCAGCATGACAAGCGCGTTGCTGTTGGATTCTCCGCTGTTGTTGCCCCTCGGTCCCGTCGTTCGGTGGCACCACGCCATGACGCCGTGTACCGTCGCCACTACCACCACACCAGAATTCTCGCCGAGGCTAAGAGTCACCATGTTCATATTCGAGTGCAGGTAATGCTTCACCATGAAGTTCGGGGGATACAACCAGTGTTCGAGTTGTGTACTTACACTCACGTTACCAACAGCCACCCGAGGCGAGCGTATTCCACGGGTGAGGTTGCGGTCGCATTCCATCTGTCGCAGGCGGAATCCAACAATTTCGCGAATGACCACGCGATCCGTGGACGAATTCTGCCTACCCGACGTTCTCAAAGGAGTCGCCACAGCTGCTTCTGGACAAGAGAGACTCAGTGAGAGGGTCGATTGAAGAGAATATACATCGGCTAGCTCCTTTACATTACCGTTTCCCTGGTTGCAACTTGAGGAAAACGCGTCGTACTCAAGGGGACCGAACACATTCATGTACAGAAAATTCAAAACGCTTTTTTCGACAATGCTGAGAGACGAAGAGGAAACAAGAGCGTAGACTGCTTCTAAGGGGTTCACAACATTCCCGTTCCCTTCTTCTCCTCGTTCTTCCTCGGAAATAGGAAGGGCATCTCTATCAAGCCGCGGCCACGGCAGGCTGAGGGGAGGGTCCGCGGTGCTCGTACCGTCCAACACAAGCAGAAAAGGCATTTCCGCGATGACTCCTTCGCGATACTCCGAAAGCCCTTCAATAGGATTTCCACAAAGATGCAGTTCCATCAGACGCGTGAAGGGTCTGAGCGCGCGCAGGGCTTCCGGTGTCTGGAGCTCATTCTGCGAAAGGGAGAGGGAGCGTAGAGTAGCGTCTAGCCCCACGTCTCTCATGGCGGTCGCGAGATGGGATAGTGTGGCAATGCGATTGCCTTCCAAACATATTACCGATGGCGGTGGGAGAAAGATATCGTGGACGCAGTGGCACAACGCATCGCAAAAGGCCTTCGTGTTAAAGTTAATGCTTAACGAAACGGATCGGAGGTCCTCATACTGTCCCAGATGCGACAGATTTAATAATCCCCGTTCTACTTCATAAATGCCACTTTTCTGCTTCTCGAAGAAAAGTCTTAACATTGTTTTCATGATGTCGGCACTAACGTTGCAGGAAATAGTGGTATCCACTTTCAGGTTAAGACCTATGGTTGAAGCATCTGTGCTGGCCCGCACATGCAAGTAAGGACATCGAGGATTCGTACAACGGCCTCGCATGAAGTACTTACATGGTGTACTATGGTTTTTAGTCACATTTTTTTTCACATTACTCTTATTGTAAGGTTGAGGCATTGCTAATCTTCAAATATATAAACACCAAAGGATATGTAAAGAGAGGATAATGTGAAAATTGTTCCTTAGATACCAAGTACTAGCTCCCCATGAACTAGGTAAAACGAATAATAAAACAAAGAAACATAATAAGGTCAGATAATTCTTTTCACAAATTGTGCTTGAGGAAATGAATAACACTATAACAAAAAATTTGGTTGCATACAAATGTATCGCGTACGATCAGAGCGAGGTCAGAATAGAATGCTAAATATTAGCTTTTGGTTCTATTGATAGCCGTCCCTACACTCCATCACTACCATAATACTTAGAACTCTCTTGCTTTTTAACACTATTATTTAACGGAATGAATAAACGTACCAGAATGGAAAATATATGTCAACTATCCTGACATACCATGAAGTTATAGGCGTAAGTGTTGTTCGATGCAAGGGTGTCTACCCTGCCCCCTTGTCTACTTTTTAATTTTTTAAAAAGTCATTTAGTCAACGCGAAAATGAGGGCATATGCACACTATGCACTTTAATGGACATTATGATAGTTTGAAAAGGAAAAATACCGGAAAGAGGCTACATAAAGCTGCCAGGTATTGCCTTTTCGAAGGTTTGGTTTGTAGAAACAAACTCTTTTCAAACACGATATGTTTTTAATTCAAAAATCAAACAGTTACGAGAAGAAATTGCTACCTTTTAAGTGGAATAGGACACTTGCTTTTAGACACTTTTCAAGGTAGTAAAATACATAATCTGGCCCCTATTATATAAATTCACATGTACCGACTCAATCCACTCCGATATACATCTGGGCGCAGTGGAGTGCCGGAAACTGTTTCAGACATAAGGATGTTAGTTATTAGGGGATTTCTTTTTTATAAATATACTGTCAACTAAATTTAGTTTTGTCTAATGCTATACACATAAACACTTACTCCATTTAATATATTAACATGTACCAAACTAAATTTTATGTAAATTTACAGGAGTGCTTAAGGAAGGAAAAATAACAACCATTGGCGTGCTTACATGCATTAATTATGCCCTTAGCTAATTTGAGATCATTAAAATTCGATTTAAAAATATTTAATTTATACGCTAAATGATCGAATCAATATAAGGGATTTCCATGAATGTTCAACGTGATCGTGTAATCATGAAGTAAAAATCTTTTTAGTAATTTGAGACTTTTTTAAGCACACTCCGTAGAACGATCCCCTTGTACTTCAACGGAATAACTGCAATACTTGTGTGAGTTTCTTTACAGCAGATGATATCCGTATTGCATTCTGATGACATAATAGAGTTCAATGCAATCGAGTACTCATATCGTGTGTGTTCTCAATAGTGAAAGAAATATTTTTTCCGCTGAAGATCTAGGAGTCAGATGTAGTGTCGTTCCTTTATATAAAAAGAAATATCTTGAATAATTTAGGCATTTTTTCTGCAATAAACCAATAAATCGAAATTTGCGATACAAACATAAATCTATTGAAAAGTAAGGAAACATATGAGCCTATGAGATTGTTTAACACCTGAATATCAACTGCATGTGTTGTTTAACAAACAAAATACTTAAGCTTGACTTGATATCGCCTGTTGCAAAGGTGAAAAGAAGGAGAAAAAAATGAAGAAAATATTTGAAATCTAAAGCTATGACCTTTGCTCGTAAGAGAAAACAATATGTCAGGAAATGGCAACTCACTTTACCCATCTAACATAGATCTGGTGCCAATAACCCAAGGTCCGGAGAGAATGGGAAGAGGATAAGAACATGAAGGAACAACTATGACATAATGAACGACGGACATTAAGAAAAAGGAGCAATAGGAATTATAGTAATCTAGCGTGGCATGGACAATCCAATTTTCACGCTGAATTATCTATTTTCCTATGTAGATTACTTTACCCCTCTAGCTCCTTTTTACACCCACTTCCCTGCACCCTATTGAAGTTCGAAAAGAACACAATGCAAAGAATATCAAAATATAACTAATGCGATTGTGGTAATAACGCATCTAATGCAGTCCGAAAGCCTTTTACCTTCGCTATATATGTATGACATGGGTGTGTATGCGTTACGATCCGAAATCATTCGAAGAGTGCACCAGCGACCTTGATAATATTAAGGCGATACCGCTCTAGTGGTAGTGGGGACGAGAAGGGAAGGCGATATTGAACCCGAAAAGCATTTTCGGGACCGAATACTATAAATGCCTAAACTCATTTTTGAAAATCATTAGGTTGCGTATTCCTATCGGAATCGATTTAGCATTCTCTGTTGCTTACGATTCTTTTTCCTCCATGCAGTAACTTTTGTTGTTCATCATTTCTCTTATCCGCTTCCCACTCTTAATGAGAGAGAGCGTTGCTGCTCTCTCAGACAGCTTGGTGTTACGACATATCAATTCATGTTCATTTTGTATTTAGTATCACATACGTATTTTTAACGAATACATTCAATAAAATTCTTTGTAAAATTATCAATTCATGTTATTTAGATACCTTAATATTATTGCAAACTCAACATCGACACCATAGTAACCTGATCTTAAAATCTAAATATTGCACAAGAAGTAGTCTCTTATGAATTCTTCAAGACATCAAATTCTGTCTTTCATAAAAGGAAAATTTATAAAAAAGCAAACAGCATGATAAATATGTGTATATCTAGATTGGCGTGATACAACACTTGGTTTCCAATATACCCCAACCAAAATGATCATAACTAACTTTCGGACAGTTTACCGGTCGCATTCTATTTCTTCTGCCCATTTCATCCCCATTTTCTCTTAATCAGATAAGAATTTACAATACTTTTCGATCAATTTATTATCTTTACAGGAAATTGTTGACCGTACAAACGACAGATCTGATAAACCGCCCAAGGAGACGAGCAAAAAATACAAGCAAACAAATGAGGAAGCCTGAGGACTAAAACTGCAACATATTCTTCACAGCTTCTACTGAATGAAGTGATTCCGGAGGAGGACCCGCCTGCAGGATCTGCTGCACCAAATTCTGCAGCGCATAGTCACTTGGGGAACTCAGCACGAGATACTTCATCACCTCGCAACTAGCTCCGGGGAGCAACTTCCTCCGCATCTGCTCCACGCGATCATCACTGTCAGCAAAGAAGAGTGAATTATCGTCATCCGGCATCACCCCATGATCAGGGCGGCAGAAGATCATGTCATTTGTGATGCTCACTGTGTTATTTGTATCCACCATTACGATCGTGCGGTCGAAGTGACGTGGCACAAAAGGTTCTTTACCCTCTGGAAAGACGCGATTGCCAGTGGAGGGATCTACCGGATTCCACAGATACTTCATCCTGCCGTGAAGAGTAACCACATAGATACGCGTTTTCATTTCGTGCTCCAACACACTCACCGACGCGCTCGCGCTGATGAGTTGATAGAACTGCAAGCTTGGGCCTGAACCGCAGCCGCAAAATGCCCTGAGATAGTTCCTGATTTCCGTTGTTTTTTGGGCTACATTACGTATGGAAGAGATGTTACTGACAAGATTTCGCCAGTTAATGGCTTTGCGTGCTGCGTTAAGATCAGCCTGCATCGCGTTTCGCATAGCTTTGGAAAGGTCGATTGTGCGACATACTACATTGATAGGTAACCGCGATGAGCAGAGCGCTTCGTTCTGGCTAATGGACAATACAGCTGCCCCTTGCGCATATAGTGGAACAATATGATCTATTTCCCCGTAGTTCATCACAGATAGGAGGTTGCGATTAAGGTAATCTAAAACCTGCAAATGTAGCTCTCCCTGTGGGGGCGAACGGAGGGGATTAGGGAGTATCAGCAAGTTTCGTTTAACCGGCTCAGAATCAAGCATAGTTAAGTTTGATAGCGTCCGAAGGATTTGTCCACGATAGTCCTTGTGATTCGTTACGAGATTGTTCGTGAGAAGCACCTCCGTAAGCAACGGAAACTCCTTGAGCTGTCCAAGGAAGGAAAGATCATCAATGGCATTGTTAGCTGCATTGATAGCAGCGATACTGGTGTGAATATTGACCTCCATTAGCGCCTGAAGGAAAGGTGTCAATCTGCGAATCTGATTGTTGCTGAGGTCTATGAAGCGGATTTGGTTACCAAATTGCTTGCGCAGAACTTCGGCAATGCATCGGCAGAATGCGACGTTATTAAAGTCGACGC
>AIHY01001536.1:0-21388 GCA_000331125.1 Phytomonas serpens 9T
CCCCCCCCTTCTTAACACTATTGACGTCGATGTCACTTGTGATCTCATTCCCATTAGTGAATAAACAGTAAATCCATTTTATGTCTCCTTTTATGAAAGGAGGCGTGAAATAAAACAAAAAGAACCAGAAACTGTGATTTTGGTTTTTTGTAAAAGAGAATGTGTTCATTGTTCAAAAGGATATATAGAATGAATTATCTCAAATATTGTTCTATATATTAAAGTACGGATAAAATGAAAACTGCAGAGAACAATTCGAACAATGAACTTCTACTCACTATAAAGAGGTTTCTCCTAAAACAACAATAACAACAACAAAAAAGCGAACTACATCTTCAAGAGTTTTGTGTCATCAAAGGTAATGCTTGCATATGATACTTGGTAACGAACCACCTGTAACGAAGAAAGAACCTTTTCATCTACGGTACCACGGTATCCACCTTTAGCTAACAGTGATTTAATAGTCATTAGATGATTGAAGCCTTGTTCCACGGCCACAGAAGGCAAGTAAGTGGAGGCATATTCCTTGTATTTTATCTGAATTCCATGTGTACCAATAACCCAATCATCCCATTTTGAACACGCCTCAAAATTGTTCAGAAGACTGACTGAACACATAAGCTGAGGCAATTCATTCAGACTAATGGGCGAGAATCGCCTGTCGTCGAACGCTGCGGCCAACGCCATGTTGGGTAACTGTTTGTGCAGTGGTAGTAACGAAAAATTTCCCATGCAACCTCTCAGATTTTTGTTAGACACAAATTTGAAAGTCACAAAGATAGGCGACGTTGCGTTGGGAATCTCTGAGGGACATGCAGGGAGGGGGGCATTCTGCAACTTTGCTAAAACAACTTTGAAACAGTACGCCGCCATCTCCGGAGTAGCCATGGTTTCCATTATAAGGTTGTGTGCTGCTATTTGTAATAAGGTGCTTAAGAATAATAATCATAATTATGGTGAAACACAGCATATGAAAAAGAGGAAAATGTCACTCACTAAACATTTAGGCCAACATATCCTCCGAAAGGAATGGAAAACGCAAAAGCATATAGTATTTATTGATCTACCCTTACTCACGTCCACAAAAATCGTAAGACGCCCCTTAACTAGTGTATAGACGTTTTTAAAGCCCTTTCTTTGGGAACCGCGTGTATGACAAAAACAGTAAAACTCCAAATATATCACTCCTCTATCTTTCCCCTCGATCCACACAAACGCATACATCGCATACAAAACGCATGTAACTGAACTACTTTCTATATAAAAAATGAAGACACGTTCTCCTTCCCTGATGCTGGCACGAAGGTGTCAGTCGCTACAGCATTAAGATAGCCTTGGGCTGTTGTGCGGTCTTCTTCTTCCTCCTCTCCCTGATGTGTGACGTTAGCGTCGTAAGAGGCAGGTATGGTATCCTTTGTGAGGTTAAGGTTCAGACGAGTGGGAAGCGTTGAGATCCGACAAGCGTGGCCTCGTTGGCATTGATATCCAGATTTATCTGCATTCAGATCAACAAAATCTGCAAGACGCAGAGTCTGATGCTTAATGCATAACACTTCCATGGAGGATTTCTCCATCAGCGTGTTTGGTGGGTCCAAAGGGGTAGATAAGCACAAGCTACTGTCTCGACAAACATAACAGCAATCCTGCAATGCCTCGCATTGGTTGATATAAAGCAGCTTACCATGCCGTGCACACCAAACTTTGCGCTCCACCGCAAGCCCTCTACCTGTTCCTAGGCGTCTATTTGAGTCAAGCTGATGTACACCGGCCTCATCTTGATGGCCACTGCCACTGATCTGCGCCTGCTGGGATGGTGCAGATAGCGGCGTCGCAGAGGGTGCCCAGCTCATAATATTAGACGCATCGTTGGCATACCGCTCATTGCGGGCGCGACGCCTACCACTAAAAGGCTGAGCAAACGGGGTATCAGTTGGCAAACCATTTGCTCGAGTATTTGCAGCACTCGCGTTGCCATGCTGACGGCAGAGATGTTCCGGTAGGCATTCCCACACGCCTTTACGCACCTCTTTCATCTGATTAATGTTGCGTCGGCGGTTGTGTACATCACAAACGGCATACTCCACAGAATCCTTAAAGTGACACTCCCGCCTGGGGTTGCAGCGTAGTCGATTTGGCTGCTCTTCCCATGGAATCAAGTCAGCCCTAAGACGCTTGCGGCGATGTATAGAACAAAGCCCTACCTCAGCAGTTGAGCTCGCGGAGCTGAATCTTCCTCCCCCCTGATGCATGAACTTTATTATTTTTTTTTATGTCTTGCAAAGAGTGGTAAGGGGAAAATGAGTACTGTAGATAAAATTAAATGAAAAATAGGGGGAAAAAGAACATGTACCCATCAAAGGTAAGAAAAGCAACGGAAACCAGTGACAATCTTAAACTTTAGTAACTCAAAATTGTCAGAGAAAGAGGTGAATTTCCAAGTATTGAGTAAAAGTACACCAGACAGCAGCAATGAAACAGCGATTGTGAAGCAAAAAAACATAATCCATGAGACACAAATAGAGAAGGTTGTGGTCAAAACCTCGGTAGTTCAGTATGATGTGACGAAACTAGCTCCCAAGATTGATGGTTCGTCGGATCGCACATCTGAAGCACAAACATTTCCGTTTTTTGGTCATCTGTTACCAAATGCAATAGGGTAGCAGAACGACTCCATGATGCACTCACAGCGCCTATTGAATGTTTATACAGTTCGAAGCTTAACTTATCTACTGCCTCGTAGGAAGGGGAAACCGTGTTCATGCGTAGGATCAAGACATCTGTCCGAGAACATATAGCGATGAGTTGAAAGCGCCTACCTAGAGGCGGGGCCCACTGTAACCCTTCAATGGGTGATTGACACACTACATCAGGAGGGAGTGCAATCGACTCGAACGAAGTGCTTTCTTTAAGGTAACGATACATGTAAAAGCGGCCGGATACCGCCCCAACAGCGAGAGTCATCGTTGACTCCGTAGCACTAGGAAACCAAGCAATGGAAGAAATACCACTACCTCGCTGTGCAGAGCCGTAAAGAACTGTCTCACAACCGCTGGAAAAGGTAGGACTAACAGGGGAAGCAGGACTGAGGGGTGAAGCAGCGGCTCGGATCAATGAGGTCCCCCCTGGTGGGCGCACCACTGTGGAAGTCGCGAGCTCTACCTGCAGCGAACAAGAGCTAGTGCCGCTAACTCCATCCGATGCCCTCAAAATAGTGCTAGGAGACTCTCCTCGTACAGCCATCCCGCCTATCTCCGCCGTAGACACACCCGCTTCTGGAATGATCTTACAAATACAGGGAAACTGCAATGGTTGATGAACTTCGTAAAGCCGAACGCAGCCATCCAACGAGGCAGTGGAAAGGAGGAGTACTTGGTACTGCTGTGGTGGAACGAAGGCCACGTCGGTGATAGCATCCTTCTCATAGCCACGCACTGGTAACCAACGGATGGACCGAACCACCGGGTTTCCTTTATGCGAGGAAACGGTGATGCGGTAGACGTAAATCCAGCGGTCTGCCCCAGCGGTGGCAAGCAGCGGGCCGTGCTCGCGATGCTGGCACCAGGTGAGCCGTAGAACAGGTCCGGAGTGGTCTGCTATGGTGCAGCCGAGCTGCCAGGCGTCATCCCCGCCAGAGGCGCGGTGACGGTAGAATATCTCCACGCTCTTGTCACTCGAGCACGATGCAAGAAGCGACCCGGATGGATCAAGCGCGATATGATGAACAAAAGTCTTATGCTCAGTAGCTAAATAACCCATGAAGATGTAAGGTCTGTCCAAGAAGTTCCTAGACGTAAAAAAGAAAATTTGGGAGTAGAAAAAAAGCCACGTCATGGCGTGAGGCATGTAAAGCTGTATCATTAATTTGTTGCTTTACTAGCAACAAAGGTTATTGGTGATGTAAAGTGTGATAAAACACAATGGGCAGGCACCAAAACCCTATTTGTGATGTTTGAAAGCTGGAATGTGCAACAAAAAAGAATATAGAATGGAGGGAAACAGCGTACATAAAAATGTAGTCAACATATCCACACTGATCAATATATTATACATTGCTCAAAATGAAAGGGGAAAAAGGCACAAGATGGGGAAAATAATGGTCCTAAAGTTCGACCACACCTACATATACGCAGATATTAGTACTATTGCTAACAATCCTAGCTGGTGGTATTGAGCTGTTCCGCATAAGTATTACACTTATCTAAGACATTTCGCAGCTTCACAACTGGAGGCGTAAATGGTGACGAATCCAAGTAGTGAGCTGCAATAAATAGGAGCTCACCAAGTTCTTGTTTTGTGACATGTCTTGCTTTTGCTTCAATATCTTCCCACACTCCATCCGCGTGCGCAGAGGACATATGTAGTGCATTTATGAGCATATTCTTCGTATTTTCTTTCGATAACGCGTTAAGCGATTGGTCCTCTTTTAGGATCTCAAAAAGACTTGAAAGTCTGCTACTGTGTTCCTGCAGAGATTGAGTAACGTCGCTTCCATTAAAACTACAAACCAGATCATCCTTAGCATCGTAAGGATACTCAAGCTCAAGGCGTTCTGCAATTCGCAATAATGGCCAACCAGTGAATTCCGCTAAGCTAGTGAGGTAGTTAATTAACTCTGACGGCGTTGAAATTCCCGTTGAAGGGTAAAGTGCATGCACTATTGGGCCATCAGCAGGCTTGACGAAGTCAACAACTACGCATTCAATCTTTTCTCGATCAAGAGGGAGTTCCATACTGCTCAAATATTCAAACAATGCTTCAATATAATCTTGAATGTGTCTTGTTTCTGAGGCATCCATTAGACGACGAATTGACATGAGGTAGCGTTCATTTTTTGCGGAACAAGACTCCAGACGCTCCATTCCCTGTGAAACATCCACCAACATCGTGACTGCGGTGAAATTAGACGGCATCTCAGCTACGGTATTGCTCTCGTCAGCATTTTGAGGTACCGATCCCTCATGCAGTCCTTTTTTATTGAATACATCAGCACACAAACGAAGGGATGGTTTAAACAACGAGCAGTGGCCGCCACCATACATGCAAACGATAAAGTTAAGAACCATTGTTAATGCATTTTGGTTGTTGTGCATAATGTCACAGAGATGAAGCGGAGAAATCACGGAATTGCATGCCACATTCAGCAGGGTCATTAGTTCCTTATACTGATTTCGTGATACGAATGGAAAACTATAACGGGTTAGCGCATCAAGAACGGTAGAATCCTCTTTGTTATAAACTTTTAAAGAATGTTCCGTATAGCCTATTCTTTGTTTTGAATCCAAACGTGAAACATTTTGTGAATACAAGCATTGTTGAATTTGCTTAATATCTATCCTCCCTGTATGAGATTTGGCTCGCTTCATATACAAAGTTGATGTATCTGTAATATTCGGATCGTAAACAACTCGCTTTTGGGAGAAGTTTTCCTCCATACTGTAGTCATACGAATGGGCGTCCCCAAAGACGGATTTTATACATCGGCACCATTCGGACCAATGTTCTCGAAGGGACCTTTGAGTTTCCTTATAAAGGTCTTGCAGAGCACCCAAACGCTCCTTTGTTTGTTTTTCACATAGCTCCTCCGCTTTTAGTAGACGCATTTTCTCACGTAACTCCTCATTCATGCGCTCGTGCAGATTCTTCGCAGCACACTCTTGGGGGTATAACAGCTCGAGTCGACAAGCATAGTCATTTATTCTTGCAAGCTTTGCCTTCAGCATTAGTGTATGGGCGTATCGTCGCCAGGCTACAACAAAACGCGGCACCGTATAGCACGTCATTCCTCGTCGCGCTAGTTTCTGGAAAAAAACGGTCTTTTCTCGGAGTGCACGGCAGTAAGTTCTCCAAGAAAGAAAACACATCTTGACAAAAAGTCGATCTAAAGAGCGCACTAAACGCCCCATTACAGCATTTTCTAACGCCTTTTTCTTTTCAAAAACTGCCAGTTTCCTCTCGCAATCTTGGTGAAACTTATACAAGCTCCAAAAGCATTCTGAGTAGCTGACCCGTGTAAGTGTTCTGTCGCATAGGCTTACGCTATCGGTACTTTGTTGATCACTCAGGAAAGAGCTGCGTGTGAAGAAAACAACAGGAATCAGCTCGTGAACAGCTGCTGACACAACGTCTCTAAACGTGTCATTCAGGACAGGGACACACTGTCGTAACACGGGCAGAGCTACCTGTAGATAGAGATTATCTGGATGATGCATATGCTTTGCAAATGTCTCAGTCTCTTTCCACAGAGTCTCAGCTGCGACAAATGGGCTCCGATGCAAGCTCATTTCTTTTTCGACGTTCTGAATCCACAATTGTCGCTTGATGCGATCTGTCTCATCCTCTTCTGGTACAGCGAAAGGGTCTATTACAGCTGAGCATGTGGCTAAAAATTCATTATACATCGACCTGTGCAAGCGTTTTAACTATTTCCCTACCGAACCCTCTTTACTGTATGCCTTTCTTCTTTAGCTGCTAAATATATCCGAGATAAAAAGATATGATCAACGAGCCTATCTATGGCTTAACTTTGACAATAGGAGTTTGAAGAAGCAATAAAATCAGAGTTCCGGTATGCAATATAGCTTGAGATTCATTTTTCTTTATTCAACACTTGTTGATGTTTTTAAAAGATTGATATTTAAGAACGATAGATCTGATGCACACATGTAAGGGCAGCAGGAAGAAGAAATAAGCGAACCTAATAGCATAAATGCAATCAAAATACTCGAAGTGTCTAGCTAAGCTCTATTGAAACAATGCCTCTTAAGTGACATGTAGATAGAATATCGCTACTCTCCAGCCAGTGCCAAAAACCAATGCCTAAGTCAGCACGCATCCGATAGCTAAGTGTGAGCTTTTGATCTAGTTTTAAAGCACCAACGGAAAAAACACTTCCAGAACTTTACCAACAGTATAGAGAAGCACATGATAACGAGCACACGCTCAATAAACATTCTAGACTGACTTTGCACACTTTCCTGAGTCAGACGCTGGAAGTCTTCATTTAGCTTGCGCTGGGTCGTGGAAGCAAAAGACACCATTGACTCTGCAAGCTCCGATTGCTGCGCACTGCGAGCCCCTCGGCGAAGTAACTCCCCACGCAACTCATGTACATCCTCCCAAATGCTCTTAATAAAAGATTTACGAAGCCAGCGCTCACGCGCACTAATCTCGTTCAAATTGGCTGATTGCCTGAGAAATTTGCCCATTTCAATCGCGATCTCGTAGCGATTGCACATACTCTTCACTGTCACTTCAGTCTCTTCTCGGTACTTTTCCCATTGCAGCTCAATCTCCTTTAATGAGCGGGTGCGGCCGTATGCAGGCTGCTGCACAGCTCTGCTATTGCGTCGGTGAACCCCTCCAGAGCGACGCAACTCTTCATCTCGGATGGACCGCTCGTGTTTATGCTGGCGGTAAACTGTATTTGCTTTTATACTACTTTCCACTTCAGCGATTCTTGAAAGCACCTTATCATGGTTTTCCTTAATGATCGTGTATGCTAAGTTGATCTCGGACATTTTTTCAGTGCTCCCACCGGGCTTATCAGGGTGATATTTAACAACTAAGCTCCTGAACTGCTTAGAAACGTCCTCCAGGGAGGTAGATGGGGTAACATCAATTTCCAAGACATCATAAGGATTCCTGCCGCTAGGTGTGGTTGGTAACTCTCGAAAAGCAGCCATAAATTCTTTCCGATGACCCACAGAACGTGCCGCTCCATAGGTGAAAAGCGTAAGTTTGGCCCTAAGTCGTAGCATTTAGCCCTTTTGAGAATATGCGTAGACAGTGGAAGCTTGTTGAGAGTGAAATGTCTAATTATGATAATCATGATAACACAATTTTATCAAGTTTAGGGACAAGAGTTAAACCAAACGCGTCTGAATTAACAAAATATTTCGCTCTAACTTAAGATTCCTTATCAATAATACAATCTCTATGAGTTATATGTACAAGAAACGAATACGAAAAGCTTTAACTAACGCTTATATAATAGATACCCCGTCCTTTTGTATATAGAAGAAACTATGCATTGATTTGTTGCTTAGCAAGTTGAATATGCTCTAAAAGGCTTCTCATATCGTCATCTACAGGCACGCTGCCACTGTTTGAAATTGCTGATTGATTCCCTCCATTTGAATGTCTTTTTGTGTCAGTAGTCTTCAGGAAATCCTCAGCAGTGGTAGACGAATACGTCGCACAGGTGCCATCAGGAAAGACGACAGTCCGCAAAGACTTTGAAGGATTGTGTGCAAAGGGGAATTGAGTTGCCAACTGTGTGACAGGCGGAATCCCGGAAGTAAAATCCGTCCACACATTCACGCTACAAGCCTGAAGCGGCTCTTGGGGCTCGTCGTCAGGTTTTCTAGAACTTTCATGGCCTTTGTGTTGTTCACGTGAAGGTGGAACCGCCACTTTCCCGCTCGTAGTAGCCTCTCTCTCTGCGGAAGGTGTGGAAAGCGGCACCTTCCGCGGCCGTCCGCGCCTACGTAGTGGAGTCACCAATGGTGGAGGAACCTTGGTCTCTTCACTGCCGTTATCACTGACTGAGTTTGAGCGCGTGGATGACGCCGATAGTTTACTTGGTGGAAAAGATCCTACATCAGCACTTACGTGGAAAGATGGGATGCGTGCTCGCTTTCCACGTGGACGCGTTAATACCAGCACATGCTTCCCAACACGCTCCGTTTCGCCGCCGCCGCCCTCGAGGAGCGCTGAATTCATGGCACGAACTGCGTTAGCATTCGGCTCCACTTCATAACTGTTCTTCACATTACTTCCAAAAAGCAAAAACACAGGAAAGCCATCATGAGAGACCTTGTCTAAGCGGAAGCCATACGTATTACCTGATGGCTTTGGAACTAAATAGTCGACGCTCCCACGATGGATGATGTAGTAGTTACCCCATTTAAATGCCTCATTACTGCAGTGATCGCCTGTTGGCTTATTAAAGTCAGGAGCGATGTAAGTAGTAGTTCCTTGATACGGTGTTTTGCGCTGGTGGGATCGCTTATCAATTAAAGACATTTGTTCGTCTCTGAATGTCTTTTTTGCTTCCTCTTCTTCTTCTTCTTCATCATATTCTATCTTCATCTGAGAAACCTTTGAAATATTGTTTTTTGTTTCTTCGTGGACATCCAACGGTATACCTCCAGCTTTGATTTTATCCCCTCCGCTTTTCTCAATTTCATCTCCTTGGTGCAATAACGGCAGTATCTCCGCCTCTTTCTTTAGTAAGGCATTGTAGCAGATGTCTAACCGGCTTATTTCCTTTTGTGTTATAAAATAAAAGGTCCTCTTGCCCTGATGGTACTTCTTTGCTATGACATCAGAAGATAAAGTAGCCGAACGAAGTACTTTGGAGATTCCTTGCGTATCGATTTCGAACACTGAGTCTGTAGGGTCAAATTCCTTAAGATCAGCGAACTGAGCAATCCCAGATTCTACAGGGTAAAGCCAAAAACAACCCACACGAATCCAGTTCCCTTCTAATGGCTTGGATGTGCGAGGCTCTGCGAACCAATAGTTGTCCTCGCCTTGAAGAACTACAGCCAACAATTTTACTTCAGACATGTTGGAAGTAGTAGACATCGCACACACACCAAAATTTGACGTCTTCCCGACAGGAAGAGGATGACACTATTTACAAAAGCTTGGGATAATATTATTTTTCTAGTTCCCCTAAATAGATTTTACGTTTCATTTGGTGAGTAAAGCAAGATATAAGAACAATGAAAAAAAGTAAATTTGCCTCTTAAGACTACACAAATACATTCCACAACATGCAACCGTCAAGTTACTTGATTACAGAAAAAAAAGCACAACCTTTTCACGAAGGGGAAACAGTTATTCTGACAACCTAGTTAATCGACATCATAAAGGTATTGAATAAATTTTCAGCTGTTAACCGATCTCGAGTAAAGAGAAGATAACCCCAAAGACTATTACGGTTGCAAATACCTAAATACTTAAAATTATACGCAATTATTTATATTTATGTATTGAGTTATCCCTTTAACTTTTAATTGCAAGATGCATTCTTACTGTCATCAATACTTGCAATGCTTTACTCATCTAAATGGCTAGCATTGGCTGCTTCTTCCTTTTCCAAGCGGCGATATTGCCTCTCTATACGCTGATCTGCAATGAGCATGCGTTTCCGTGTGCTCACGATCATGCGTCGTGGTGTTGTCCTTTCTAGGCGGCGCCGCAACGCACGATCCACTTTGATCTCTAAAATCCAATCCTCGACATCATTTCCAGATTCTTTAATAACCTTTGCGACTGCTGGAAGTCTCTCACGATCGTCTTCAGTGAAGAATGTGATGGCGACACCATGCTTCTCAGCCCTACCAGTACGACCTACACGATGAATGTAAGATGCAACCGATAAGGGGAAGTCAAAGTTGATCACAGTACCAACATTTTTGAAGTCAATACCCCTGGACAACAACTCCGTCGTTATAAGAAACCAAATTTTACCTAATCGGAAGTTAAGCACTGTTTCGTCACGCTCCTCAATACTCATCTTGGCGTTTATGAAAGCAACGTGCAAGCCCTGGGAGCGAATTTCATCGTAAAGCTCTTTAGTACGCTCAATACTCTGAACAAAAATTAGAACAGGTGGTGTTATGCCCTCTCGGATGAGATTGCGCATCGCTACTATCTTTCCAAGCTCATTTCCACAGAAAACAAGCTTCTGCTGGACCTTAGTGTTGGAACTTTGCCGCCCCCGTACGATTATTCGGATGGGATCTGAGCGCATGACGGTTCGTGCAGCCGTTTCTATTTTCTCACTAAGAGTAGCTGTGAAAAGAGAAATAACTTTATCCTTACGTGAACATGCAACTAGGATTTTGTCTACAACCTCAATGAAGTCGGTCCCGGTGTCCCAGAGGCGATCACCCTCATCAAATACAATGTACTGAACCTGTGACAAATCCAAAAGCTTCTTCTCAAGGAGTGAAACAATGCGGCCCGGACTAGAGATCATGATATCTTTATTTCTGGTGGTCTGACCATGCTGAACAAAACGCCAGCGCTGACCTCTCATTAAGAAAAAGGCCTCACGCTCAATCTGCTGCGCCAGCTCCACTGTTGGAGACACAACAAGAGCTCGTACTCCTGTCTCACGGCTTGGTTCCTTAAGTAGCGCAAACATGGGAACGAGAAAAGCTATAGTCTTGCCTGATCCAGTGGGTGCACATGCCAAAACATCGCGCTCGTGAATTAGCGAGGGGATTGCCTGCATCTGAATCGGCGTAGGGATTTTATGATCACGTTCAAACAAATTTCCTACCACGTTCGCCTGAACGTTCAGAGGCGGACGAACCAGATCAGAAAAATGCGTGATAGGAGCCGGAATATCGATTCCAACCACCTGCAAGTCATTCTTTCGCCACGTGTTTTTCATCTTTTTATAACTCATCGGCTTCAGAGGATTTGACTTTGATATTTGATTACTTTGCGTATCTTTGGCAACAGCGCCAGGAGCAACACCACCACTTCGATGATCAAAAGTGCTTTCAAACATGTCAATATTTATGCTAGGCTGGGGCGAAAAAACAGTGCTATTGATATTGGTACCTTCTGCGGCATTGTCTATCTGATTTAAGAGATCAATTGCGCCCATAGCAGGTTTTGTTGTCTTTCCATGAGAGAACAACTTGGAAGGGATACTGTTTCGAGGATGGCTAAACCTGGCACCTACTGTGAGTGACTTGAATGTGTCCATTCCCACTTCTTATAATTATTAATAATTTCTATTGGGGAAAATAAAATTGGGATAAAGAAATATAGGCATAATAGATGTTACCGATAAATAATAGCGATGCTACAGAAAAAAAAATGAAATTAATTAATGACATAATTAGAGCTTTGCCTATTAATATAAAAATCCTTCCAAAATCAGGTTTCGAAAACCAGATACTCACTTATTTTCAAATAAAAAACGAATCTGTGCTCATAGTGACGTAAAACTGAAAATAAATAATATGTGAATGTATATATTTTAAAAATGTATAAGTTATTTTGTATTAAACATAGAATTCAAGCAATTCATATGCCTTGAATATTTCAATACATCAACGTAGAATATACTTTTGGGTACCTTATTATCACCCTTAGAAAGAAAGTCAGTATTAAGATATGCTTGTGTATAACCTTTCTTAATAATATACTTTCCTTAAGGGCATACGTCTCCCATTATACGCATTAGACATGCAATATTAACCACTTTATTTACTATTTTCCAAGAGGTAACAAAGTGCCAATGACATATACGCCTATTTCATGACAAAGAGGCTAATACATCATGCAGATCAAACTTCTCGAATATTCAATTAACAAGACACGGTTGAACGCACCAATAGCAATCCACATTAATTAAGTCAAATAATCCAAATTTTTTGTCATTTGATCGCTTGAAGATGTATGCCCATTGAAAGTACTTCAAGTTTGCGAGGAAGAACATTAATTCGAACCTTTATCATTGCACGCTACCGCACAAATGTCTTGTTATTTTAATATAATAACCAACATTTGGCTAGCTCAAGGCAGAGGGGAAAGCAGGAGGGCTAAAAATAAATGCAGCACTCTTCACTCATGGAAATAAGGCACACACAAACTGGAAAAACGGAAATGTGAGTTTGTGATATATTTTAACTAT
This sequence comes from Phytomonas serpens 9T, assembly GCA_000331125.1. Taxonomy (NCBI): domain Eukaryota; phylum Euglenozoa; class Kinetoplastea; order Trypanosomatida; family Trypanosomatidae; genus Phytomonas; species Phytomonas serpens. The sequence goes on from AIHY01001536.1 coordinate 12,665, forward strand.
TTTTTGAAGTAATGGTAATAGCAAGCAGTGTGCTAAAATTCACAAAAAGAATTCCTGGATGAATGATCGATATTTGTAAGAAAAAAATGTCTTGAGAATTAATAAAGGGTAACTAGAAATTGAGAAGTGTAGATTGCACTTCTTAAGCTAATTTTTATTGAATAAGAGTTTGATAAAAACGCCCTGAACAAATTCAGAAAAAGAGAGATGCATATCTCGGACAAGATTGTAAGCTTAGAGCACCTGAAGGCATGAGCATATCAGAATCAAAAGCGTCATTCCTAGATTAGCTAATTATTTGTAGAATTGCTACAAAGCGATTAGAGAGCTATGCATTCAATCACTGTTATTGAAAAAACAATGTGTATAGTTTGGCATATACTGATGTTTCATAAATAAGTGGAAAAGAAACAATAAACCCTCTGGTGAATATAGTATCTACCTCACTGTTAGCGTCATCACCGAGATTGTTCACATGCGTTAAATCACTTTCAAGTGAAGCTGTACCTAAAAAGCACACAATAAATTCGCTGTTTCTCTTACCATCGAAAAGAGATTCCAAAGTGTTTTCACAAAAGCGAAACTACAACACAGAATCCTAGAGATAATGTGAATGTGCTACTACGAATACTAATTAATAAGAACCGACAGAAATGAATAAAAGCAAATATAAGTGCTAAAGGATCAACTTTACGATTAGCGAATTGGAAGCTTCTGTATATACATTTAAATATATATAGATATGCAATTCAATCATTCTCTAATCAGAATAATCGAAATGAAAGACGTTTCGCACAAAAAATAAGCTTTTAATGTCAGGGAAAAATGATTTGAAATCAATAACAACACATTATAAAAATGCTTCTTCATGCAAAAAAAAATAGACATACAATATGGCAAGCACCTTTTATATGTGTAACGATCACATGAAATTAACATTTTATACTTAAATTCTTCTATAGTTCCTACAAAATTCTCCATCAACTCAATGTCTTACGTTTACAAACATAAATACACTAACACAATAAGAAATATTTAAAAAAAAAAGATTACAGAATCATTAGTGTCCACTCTCTTGACGCATGTTACACTTAATAATTTGCCCCCGAAAGATAATAAAAATAGATGTACAACCTGTGTTATGCGAAGACGTATCAAAAGCCTTTTTCAGTATATTTCTAAAAGATAAATGTCTTCCGATGAACGATTATAGATAAGAAATGAATGATGAAAGAAGGATAAATATATGAAGTATGGTCACTTGTCTATCATGTATTTTGATCACACACACTACATATCACCTCAGTTACTAGCAAGACATCACTAGATGCAATTATTCAAATTTTATCCCTAGAAACATGAAAACTTTTTCTCAAACTTTTGATTATAGAAATATTGATGGATCTAAGTTTTCAAAGGATAATATCGTGACAAATAAAACAATCAGATATAGACAAATGTATTTTATAGAAGGAATCGTTCATCGCTATATCAAATAATCTCAATATTCCTTTGTTGTTGTTGTAAAAATACTCACACATAAATTGCATTCTATTGTGGAATGCACAACTTTCCAAACATAAAGATGCTTGAGCTACCATCCTTGTCTAATATATCATAAATGCCGTATGAACCAGTCGCCACCAAGGAGCCGACCACGATCAAAGCTAAACACATAACAATAAGAAATTTCAGCCCGTGTTTGCGTATATATTTCAAGAAAACCATGTTACCAAGCAATGTGCTCACTACACCGATCAAACAAAAGACGATAGCAAAATCATAGGGTATATCGCCTTTTAAAAGTGCGCGAATTGCAGAAGTAAGCGCAATAAAACATGTAACCACGTTGCTCGTTACTGAAACTTCGTCTGGGATCAAATCAATTTCGTAAAGAATAAAACCAAGTATCATACCCCCACCAATACCCAAGATAGCTCCCGCTGCACCGGCAAGAATCGCTACAAGCGGGTAGTATAAAGCGGTTCTGCGCTCCCATTTAAAGGTTATCGCATCAGGGCACACACGGTGTAACGCATTCAAACTGTGATATGTAAAACAAAACCCTCCAAAGAGAATCATAGCTGGTATAATCAACGATAACCAATAAGTTGCGCCCCCACATGTGCAGTATATACGAATAATATTGGATATAAGTAATAAAATGAAATAAAATATATACGCAAGTAAATTTTTTATGGGGTACTGTTCTTGTGGTACATGTTGGGTTACAGGAGCTTCGTGTGGTGTCTCAGTTTCCACAGACGGTTGAGACGGCACAATATCGTTTAGAGTAACTGACGTGGCATTTTTTAGCCTAATATCTTCTTTATATTGTTTTAAGGTCTTTTTAATTGTACGATACAAAACGACAAGCAATATCGCAAAGAGAAGTATCAGACGCATAATATCAGGAAGTATCGTGTTCAGCATCCCAAATAGGGTACCCAATAGACCTAGTGGGAATAACAAGCTCAGATACTGGTAGTTAATGAGTGGCCGGTCCCACATGGTATCTACGTACTTCCTTTGGGAGGACATATATACATTCAAAACGCTCTGCCCGCACACAGTGACTTGAGAAATGCCTACGGCCGTCTCTAAGGGAAGTTGAATCAAGGCAGCATACATTGGAACAAGAATACCGCCACCACCGGAACCAGAAATTACCCCGATCGCGCACACCATAATGCCACCGAACATTGCCAGCACTGTTCTATAGCCAAATCCTTTTTGCAGAGTCTTAACACGACACTTGCCGGAAACGTGAATACATTCCATAGCCGATGGATAGCAGTCAGCATCCTCTGTGCAGTGAATGCATACATTCTTCGTCTTACTGCAGGCATACTTCCCACATTCCAATCGCTGTGTTTTGTAGTTGCAATGAACTTCAGCAAGGGCATCTTTGAAAAGAAAAGCAAAAGCCAAAGCTAATATGAAAAAAAATATATAAGGAAAGCGCTTCATGGGGAAATCTGATATCTATCAATATTTTGCAAACTGAAGGGGGAAAAAAGTAGAGGCAAAAAGGAAAAGCAGCTAACAGACATTTTGAATGAAATGAAAGACGCAGACAATCTCATGAATTGCGGCTTGATGTATTAGTAAAGTAGTATTTGCCTCAAATCCATAGGAAAAAGGTAGACAGCATGTTGAAATAAGGCAAGTAACTAACCGCTACGCCAAACTAACTTTACGGCTATAAAAGCTTTTTACGCCCTCTTTTAAGTGAAAGTCGAATCTTACGCCGCCTTCCCGCGTTGATCTTCCATGACCTCCCCGAGAAGGACTGGAAGGTTCGGATGGGAGTAAAGGGAACTCCTTCTGGAAAATGCGGGGTCTCAGGACCCTTCTTTACACGCTTCAGATCTAAGGACCACTGACGATCAAACCAGGGATGCCGACGCTTCCATACAAGTGGTTTCCTTCGTCCTCTTTGTGCTGGTTGGCCAGTTCCACATTCCAGAAACTGCGGTTTATCTGCATCAATTAAAAATGATGGCGTAATCGTTTCCATACAAATAGGTGGTCTTTGTGCGGGTGTTATTGAGAAGCAGTATGGCACACGTAACATTGTAGCCCTAACAACAGGCAAAACACACCTGTTCACACTTTTCGCTAACATGCGATGTCAATTTAATATACAAAGTAATCAAAATACTTAGAACCGTGACAATCTGTGAAGCACAAGGAGTAGAGTTAAACGAAACCTAACTGAATGCATATATCAAAATAGTTTCAATATCTATCAGGCATGAAGACCTAGTATATATTTTTTAAAAGTAAGTTGAGAGTTAGTTGCGATGTCTGGCTCTCGACTATTCGCAAATGGTAAGATCATTACAAGTCAAGACATTTTCTGTATACTTTCAAATATTTATTAAGTTTCACCTACCCATGAATGTAATACAACATTAATAATCAGAGTCGGTACCTATAATTTCGAAAGTAAGCAAGACAACATCGCTTGCAATGGAGCATATTTGGCGGGATACACCCTGGACATACAAGGTTGTCACATGCAGTGCACAATCGAGCACAAGTTAAGCAGATGGGCATGCCACAAAGACACCTCATATTTTGATCACACTTATGAAAAGCAGAAAACATGAATACAATCCTTACCTTTTCTTTTTTAGGAAGCCAAAAACATATACAACAATGTTTAAAAGGGTTAATGCGTTCACAACTCAATGAAAAGTGCATAGCGACAGCTTTCCTCCATTTTCAATCACATTTTTTTTTGACACGAATTCAATAATTAACTGATATCGGATAAATTATAGATATATATGTATATAAAAAACAATGAAATACAAAAACATGAAAAGCATTCGCATGTTTCACTTACGTTTTAATACCCCAAGTTAATCAGATACTCAGCAATAAATTTAACAGATGAATTACATAAGGCTGGATTCACTACCTTTTCTTGAGCTTTTTGGCCTTGAAGATCTTCTTGAAGGGAGTTGGGTCCGTCAGGATTTCCATAGACACCAATAATGAATGTCTGTTTTGTTGTATAAATGCAGCCTCCAGCAGGACCTTTTTTGAAGAAAATAAAACGAGAGTCACCATCAACTCCGGATTGCAGCCCGAAGAACTTGACTCCACTTATCGTAATGCCAGAAGAATTCACCAGTGACAAATTTTCCAAGCATCTTTGTATATGCTTGATTTCCTCTGGTTGTGGAATATATGTTCCTCCATGGGCCCAGTAACACCCATCTTTAAGCCCGATAATCGCACTACTGTGCATGTTACCACTTCCAATGAGGTTTTTGTCGATATAGTCTTGCCAAGACATTGAAATCAGTGATCCAAATAGTTTGAATTAGGGAAAAAGCAAAGACTTATATAGAGATACAAGAATTATTGAGCTAGTAAACTCTAGGTTGCCAGAGAACACAGCAAGGAAAATTTTCGAATATAACCCTACAGGATATTTTATTTAAAGGAAAAAATAAGGCTATGACAAATCTTTAGAAGTAGGTGAATTTAATCAGAAAGTCATGATAACATAAAGAACAGCGAAAACAAGCGCAACTTTCATAAACATGATTGACACGGATAGAGAATTCTTTACATGAAACTCATCTATTTACCTTTAGTTTGCATCCAGTGCTTTAATAGGGTACCTATAAAAATTTCGATCAAAAAATAGTAAAATTATAATAATACTAAATGACGAAAATTTAGACACAAAATACTAAATACCGAAATTCAGAAATACATTGCAATTAAAATAAGAGAAATGAATATACAGAAATGCATACATTATTTGCGGATCAAATATTTTGAAACTAACACAGCGATCGAATCCACAAACAAAATGCATCCCACAGTTAACAGAAAAATACCTAACACATATTGCTTCTCACCCAACCAATTGTATGACAACAACTTCACGTATTTTTGACCTGAAAACGATGTCACATCATATTGCTCAATTATCTCAAAATAATAGTCACCAGCTTTCAGATCACTTATAATGATACGATAGTTGTTATAAAAATCAGGTAAATAGGCCAGATTAGACCAGATTATAAAATCTTCATCTTTATTGGCAGGAATTTTATGTCCAGCCTCACCGAAATAATACCCATCCCTTAGGAATGGGTTATCGGACAACGCATTTTTTTGTGCCTTCCAGATAGGTCCAGGATTATTCGTTTTTGAAGGGCTGTTGTGCCGAATTCTAGTTTCACTACTAAGTGCTATGCCTTTTTTGGCACATTTGTTAGCTTCGAGAAGGCTGTTTCCAAATTCATCAAACGCTCCCCCATCACATATTAGATCTTTTGGAGTTTTATAAAGAGAAATAGTATCATTAAATAGACTCCAAGCAACTGCACCACATGGGCTATAATATCCATCTACAGTTGCGTTATGGTTTTCTCCTGGATAACGAAAGGGACTGCAACTGCTAGTGATAACATTCGTTCCACCTAGAAGTTGGTTACGATCCATTGATTTAGCATACTTTAAATAGTTTTGATTAAATTTTTTAAGACCATATTGGAGCATAATTGGGGCAGACATACTCTTCTTGAGAGAAAAATTCAGCCTAGCGATAGCCCCTGTAGAGTATTTATTGCCATCAAAATCAAAGTTAACTGGATAGGTTCCTTCGGGACCTTCAACGTAAGTATAACTGTTTAGATTATCATAACGAAAGGAAACCTCCCTAATCGAATCGCTAGCTACTATAATCGTAACGCCGAATGGAATACATAATACTGACATTATGACAAGTGTAAGAGAAACGACATATGTATTATATTCAGAATAGATATGGCGAAGCTGTTGCTGTTTAAACCTAACTTTTAAGGTAGCCCTTTTATTTAACATTACTTCAACTTAATATGATTATCAAAAGCTATCTTTGTGTTGAAAAATAGACAACAGAAATTTCACGAATGTTTGTAGGAAACTTCAAATCATGAAAACATATTCGGAAATTAAGGTATAGAAGGCATGCTCAATATTTGGGAGAAACATCACTAATACTTTCATAGTAATAATATATTACATGACGCATCAAACAAACTTTTTCCCTTGGAACGGGGCGGAAAGAGAAAATTTCATTTTCTCAATGTTTGTTCAACTTTCTGTATTCAATACAACCATTGTGGAACACTTTTTCTATTATCCCTCCTGAAAAAAAAATTCCGTTATTCAGGGAAAATGAAGAACGACGATCAGGCTCTGATGGCTTGGTCGGTGGAACAGTGAAGGAAACAATATTCTTGAGAAAGTTAATAAAATCCTCAGGTTCGCGTGAGAGCGTCCAGTTGTCCGCAAGCTCCAGCATTGACAGACAAAAAGACTCGAAGTTGACATCTCTACCGTTTCTACAATCCCATAAGAAATCAGCGTTTACTGAGGAAAGCCAGGCCGTCTGGACACTCACTTCATCTACACCGAGAAAATATGTGTATAAGTTATTATGGAAAATTTTGTATATATCCTCAGTGATAGCGTTGATTTTACTATCGACAAGAAAACACCATAAAATCTCCAGCTGTTGTATAATTTCTCTCGAAAGAATAATGTGTTGCCGTGGTTTGTCAAAGACTGGAGCATCCATTTTTTTATCAAAAACAGTTGCGGTTCTTTCCCACTTATCTGCATCAATTGCATTCACTTGGAACATATCGAGTAAAGCACTTACATTTTTTTTCTCTTTATTAGCAGTCCACTTTAGGCATTCAAGAATAAGTGGTAGACGAGGGTGGCGCAAACTACTAAGGGAGCGATGCGCGAAGCTAAAGACACGAGGATTGTGCAAAAAAACACGTTCAGATAGTTGTTCAACAGATATTTTTCGATAATCTGTTTGCAATTTGACTGAGCGCGTGTGTTTTTGTACTGGCATTTTATGACGGCATACAAAAATGCTATTCTATAAATAGCTAGAAATATTATACAATAGAATATTGAGAGAAAAATAAAAGTAAAGACAAATAATACACATACATTGGACTCTTGTGCCTCTAAATGGGACTAAAGACTTCAGTTTTGAAAAGGGAACAAATAGCACTCCAAATAAACAAAAAGAAAAATTAAGAGTACTTCATAATTTGAATTACTTTGGAAAAATCAACAAACATAAAATAAACCCTTATGGGTTAGCATAAGCAAACACTTGTCCCTCGTGTAGATTCCCTTGATATTTCTACTGAATTTATATCAGTAGAAGTATTTGAAGGTGGTAAAGAATGTAATGCATTTTTTGCAACATTTAAAAAGGCTTCGACAACAAAATCACCAGAAACCGCTGACGTTTCAAAAAAAAGAAGCCCATTTTCTTGAGCGAATAGAGCGGCCTCGTTGTATGTTACAGCACAAGCTTTTTTGTGTGTAAGATCAGTTTTGTTACCTATAAGTACAATAGTCACATTTGATGCAGAAAGCTTTCTCACATCCTCAAGCCAATTTGGCACGCTTTCATATGAAGCACGGTTTGTCACATCGTATACGATAAGGCAACCTATTGTACCTCGGTAATAGCTTCGAGTTACAGATTTGTACCGCTCCTGTCCTGCAGTGTCCCAAATTTGAAGTTTTACTCTCCGATCTCCTAGGTCAACAACCCTAGACCCAAATTCAACACCAATTGTTTGAGTTTGATCTTCGGAAAAGGTATTTTTAACAAACCTTTGTAGCAGCGATGACTTACCGGTTCCGCTATCACCAACAATGATGAGCTTCATCAACTGGTTATACTTGTCATTCATTTGTGAAGTAGAACTAAATCTTGAAATCCTTCAAAAGGACGAAAACGGCTTGAAATGGATAAAAACCTTATAGGTGCAAAGAGTAATCAAATAATACAGATAACTGAATACTCCCTTTGTTGTGGCTAAAATGTTTTTAAAGGGGATAAAACATTTTACTAAATGATCATTCAATATAATCCATTGAAAGCATTATTCCATAAGGCTGACTTGATTAATTCAGGAAAACTTTGGGGGGGGTATATTTATCATCCACTCAGGCGCATTAAGCCTACCTGATTCTCATGAAAATATTCTTTAAAGACTGCACTTTATATAGACAAGGATCACATCACGTGGGGGTAGAAAATGGATAGTTCCGCACTCAAGGTCAGGTCGGGGCAGGTCCATCAATTTTTTTTTTCCAAATTCTAGTACGGCAATCAGACCCCATGTGATTGTGAAGACGATGGGTGGGGGGGATGCTTCAATGTTCCCCCCC
>AIHY01001539.1:0-10017 GCA_000331125.1 Phytomonas serpens 9T
GAGGGGGGGAATGGAATGGAGCTGAGAGGCCCCTTATTATTTTGTGATGAGATTATGTCACAGCTAGTGCAGTACTTAAACTAAATCAAAAAGTAACTAGGTTATACTATAAATTAATAAAGGGTTGCGTGCGATTGGGTGTTTGCTCACTTTACGGTGATGGTTATTTTTAATTCTCGAAGTCTGTTATATTGAATATTGCTCAATGCTTATATTTATTTTACTTGATCTTTTTTTTTGCACATAGTTCAGTGTAACTTTACTCCCTTTTCAGCATATTTAAACTCTCCCCTGCATGTAGATGGAGGGAAAAGACAGTACCACAACAAATAGCACGATCAACGTACAACTTTCGCCAGAAAGCGAAGTTTTTATTAAAGTTCCACAATGTGAGCCACGTTGCTCTGCAAGGATAGTAGTTCAATCTGCTAGTGGCAGCGAGGCACGTGTGGAGTTCTTAGGAGCACCACTTTTTGTCGACGTCTCATATTACTTGATCCCAGGGGAGCAGATAATGCTATTTTCATGGACCAATGCCATTATTTTAGTTGAAGGCACCGAATTATTACTAAAAAATGTGTTTCGAACTTCAACAAGGCCTTTGGTCAGAGCCGTAATCGAGTATCATTCTTTTCTCCATGAGATACGAGCAGCATCTGAAAAGGGTCTTAGGGAGGGTCCTATCACACTACTTTGCGGCAGGGATGACTCATCAAAAGTGGCGACAGCAAAGTCGTTGTGTAATTATGCAACAAGAACTGGTTGGAAGCCATTACTCGTTGACCTAGACTGCAGACGATCGCCAATATTAGGTATTCCTGGCTCACTGAGCGCCTCAGTTGTTGAGTTTCCTATAACATTAGATGAGATATTTTCTCAAACACATGTTTCCATTACATCCTTCGTGGGGACTACAGAGCCACAACATGAAAACGATGGAAAAATATTGTCTCCGGCGTATGTTCATTATTCACGGTTTCTTTTGAGGTGTTGTAATGATCGCCTCTCTAAACATAAATCAGATATCTTTGGGTGGAGTGGAATGGTTGTTATTCTACCCGAGCTGAAAGACAATGCTGCTGTAAATTTCATTACAGAAATTGTTGAAGCACATAACGTTACCCATATATTGACATTTGGTGATGATTATCTTTTTCACAAACTACACATGCAGTACTCTGTAAGAGCGAATTTGCATGGAAGAAGCAAACTAATGGTCGATCGTATTTCTAAAGGATACTGCTGCACACCATTTCCACCACTAGAGCAGATGCTTCCAGACATTTACCATAATTATTTCCATGGATCTGGGCCAATTATTTTGCAGCCGTCTCAATGGTTAAAGACTTTTGAAACTATTGAAATTCTTCGCTTTAAAGAGAGCACTGATCAGGTTCAGTTAATTACTATTGAAAAAGAGGAGCTTCAGGGGATTGTTGGCTGCATTGGCGCATTATTCCATTTTAACAAGATCGATACCCCTCTTAATTCACCTCCATTTGCATATGTAAGGGTGCATTCAATTGAACCTACAGGAGTGGTTCTTTTAACGACAACTACATTCACATTTCCGTCTGACCGCTTAATTCTTGTGGTAGGAACTGTACGTTGGATTACAAGAACTTGACTACCAGGAATAGGATCTTTAAGAGTAACTATACACACAATATATATTATAGAAAATTATTAGTGAAACCAATTCGGAGGGAATAGGGTTCAACTTTCTGTTCTCCCAAATTCCCCCTTGTGTTTCCTTTCTCTTTTGTTCTTTGAAAAATTACTAAGCCACATATACGTCTATTCAAAAGAAGAGAAGTTAGGTGTCAATGTTCTCAAAACAAAATTCAAATTCACATAATATTTATAGTGAGCAGGCCCTAAACGATTTGAATATCTTGTTGAGCAATGTTGGCCCGCCGGATAGCAAGGTGATTGTATTTCTCGATAAGAATATATACTTAGCATTAGATAGAATGAACATTCTTGCCAATGCTTCAATCGGGAGAAAAAATTTAGTAGGTTTTTTTCGATTCCAAGAAGATGTTGATTACCTCTTTGCGCAGTACGTTATTTATTTTCTTACTCCTGATGTTGAAAAGTTGCGTACATTTGTTATGCATCTTTTATCATACACGCATCATTTTCCTAAAGCTGTCCCTCATGTTTATTTTGTACCGCAAAAACCTTTGATGATTGAAAAAATTCTAGAGGGTGATTTTAAGCTAAAGGAAACGTTTCCTGAATTGAAAATAGGTGAATTCGACTTCGACATCATTTTGTTAGCCGAGGACCTTTTTTCAATGGAGCAGCCCCTTATGTTTAAGCATTTATTTATTGATAAAGACATGACTAGCCTGATGTGGATTGCTCGACTCCTCCTTAAATTGCAAAGTTCCCAATTTGGTGCATTTCCCATAATTCATGGCAAGGGTCGGAACGCTGCTCGAGTCGTAAATATACTTGAACGCCTGCAAGATGAAGTTGGCCAAGAGTTTTTAAGCAATATTCCTTCCGAAGTTGAAGCGTTATATATTGTTGACCGTAGTCTTGATTTAGTAACTCCTTTAATGACACAGTTAACATACGAGGGATTGATTGACGAGTTTTATGGTATTTCCTGTGGTGAGGTGGAGTTTCCTTTTAGTTTGAATGAGAACGTATCTAGTGGTACTCCTTCTAACCAGATAGTAGTGCTGGATTCCTTTGACAAAGTATTCTCCGACATTCGTGATAAGAACTTTATTACAGTTGGTTCCTTATTATACCAAAAATCCGTTTGGGTAAAGAAACATTATGAGAGACGGAAAGAGGTGCGACAGCTTAAAGAGTTAAAAGAGTTTATGAAAGGGTTGCCGGAGATGCAGGAGTATCATCGAATGATTAGTCAGCATACCGTTATCGCATCCGAAATAGGAAAAATAACGCAAAGCTTGGAATTTCGCAAAAAAGTACAGATAGAGCAATACATCGTACAGCAGATGAATGATAAAGAAGTGTTTGAATTCATTGAGGATATGATCAACAGAAAGGAATCCTTTTCGCATGTATTGCGCATGCTTTCTTTGTACTCTATTGTAAATGGAGGACTAAAAAGCAAAGAGTATCATTTCTTTAAGGAATCCCTGATGCTTTCTAGTGGTATTCCACAGGTTATGAGCGCTTTTTCCATCCTAGAAGCGTGTGGGGTTTTAATGAAGTATGAAGGTAAGACTAGTTATCCATTGCTTAGAAAGAAATTTCGGACGTGGAATGGTTCTCTGAAGGAGCAGCAACCAGATGATATTGCCTATGCCTACAGTGGATATTCTTCCTTACTTATAAGATTATTCGAAAAGCTTTTATTATCTGTTAACTCTGAGAGCAATGTCGATAATATCTTGAACTTGCTCCCAGGGGAGAAATCAGAAATACGGAATGCAGTGGAGGTAGTAGGTGACTCACGAGCAATAATGTTTTTTGTTATTGGAGGTCTTACCGCTGCTGAGTTAAGCTCGTTGCGGTTTATCCAAACCCAGATGACAAACTCTGGGAAGTATCGTCGCATTATAATTGTCACAACAGATATTTGCAGTGGCAAACGTCTTCTATCTTCTATCATTCCATTTGATTTGGATATTTAATTATACATATCTACATATTTGTATCTTTCCTTCGGAAGCCATAACGTTTCGTAAAATGTGTTGTCCCTTTTAATTGTATTTATTTTTGTTCCTGTTTTATTTTCTATTAAATGCAAGGGTATTAGGCGTTTGGCCTTACTTCACACATTTCGTTATTACCTGTTATTGAATCCTCATGACGGAAGCACGAATACGTTGCTATTATGAAGTTTTAGAAGTTGACAAGAAAGCATCCAATGAAGAAATACGCAGTGCTTACAAGAAAAAGTCGTTGCAGTATCATCCTGACAAGAATTATGAGAATCAAGAAGAGTCCGCCGTTAGGTTTAAGGAGGTTCTAAACGCCTATTCCATTCTTAGTGACCCTGATGAACGGGCTTGGTATGATTCTCATCGTGATGCTATCCTTCGAGGAGACGATGATTGCAACTCAAACGGATTGAATCTCTACGAATACTTCACCAATAGTTGTTTTGATAGTTTTGATGACGGCGATCGCGGGTTCTATACTGTTTACCGTAATGCATTCGATACTCTTATTGAGGAGGAAAGTGACTACAATAATCAAGCAAAATCATGGCCCAAATTTGGAAATAGCAACTCTGAGTGGAATAGTGTTCAGAGCTTTTACTCATATTGGAAAAACTTTAGTACATTCAAAGATTTTGCATGGAAGGACGAATACAAAATCAATGAGATGAAGGATCGGTACTCTCGTCGAATGGCAGAAAGAATTAACCAAAAGGTACGTTCTTCAGCCAGAAAAGAGTATGTACAAACAGTCCAGGGCCTGGCGAACTTTCTCTATCGACGAGACCCACGTGTGAAGTCTTGGCTTGATAAACAACAGGAGGAGGAAAGAAAGAGACAGGAAGAGTTATCCCAAAGGGACAAGGATCGACAGATGCGAAGAAACGAAGCCATAAAAAAAATTTGGGCTGAAGCGGCAGAGAAGGAAGCCCTTGAGGATGCAGAACGTGAAGCCAATGGCGAGACCATGGATGGTTCTACCCTGGAGCTTTTATATGAAAAGGCACGTCTAACGAAGGATATCTTAAAAGGTAAGGCTGATCCCGGGTTGATGGCAGGTTTTGCGATGCTGGAGGGTGATAATGATGGCCCGCGACATGCCTATAATTGTCCTGCATGTAAAAAGCAGTTTAAAGATGAAAAACAATATAAAGAGCATATTAATAGTAGTAAGCATAAAACCAAAGTGAAGCAGCTTACCGCCAAAGGTATAGATGTGACTGAGCTGATGGGTGATAAAAAATGTTTGGACACATCTCCCAGTCCGTAATTCTTTAAAGTTTATAATTTCAAGGTAGTACTCCTAATATAAAATATGCTAAGGTGTATCATACTGCTGCAAATTTATTGCGTTTCTGAAGAATTCTGCTGCTTCATACTATTTGTCTTTTTCCTTTACTTATTATTCTAACCGTATATTGATTTTTTTCCCCGATCAAACGTATCGTAAGTAGTACAAAATTAAGAAAATAAATCTATAAATATATATATATAGTGTGAAAGCTAAGATGACCAGTTATGAGGTGCAGCCAATAGTAAAAGGGACACGAAAAGATCCGTCTCTTCGCAGGTACAACAAGGCAGCCGGAAAAGGACCCTTTGGTGTTTTTCCACCTGGATATATTTCTAAGAAACCTACCGCAAATGTACCCGACGAGTCTTCTGCTGTACAGCAGCCTCCAAAAGCATCAGTAATGAGATTCGTTTATCAAGGAATGAAGCGTGGTTTTGGCGGTGCATGTACTTCCCTTCGTAAGGGAAGACCACACAATACCCCTGATGAGGCTTTTTCTGTCAATGGATCTGGAAAAAGCAAACCACCAAAGGCAGGTGCATTTAAAAGGCGTTGCATTCCACATACTGAATTTCGTCGTTACTACGATCGCGGTGATCTCCCTGTGTCTATTGCACATGGAAGCCGGCCTACAGTGGATTGGAAGGTGGAGGTGGAGAGATTGGATTACCACCACTATTTGCCTATTTTCTTCGATGGTATTCGTGAAACTGAGGAGCCCTACATGTTTCTTGCACGACAAGGTTGCATGGACCTCCTAGAACGCGGTGGGCCAAAAATACTTCCAACAATTCCGCAGTTAATTATTCCGATAAAGACTGCTCTCAACACTCGCCACCCGGATATTATTTCAGCTACACTGCGTATTCTCCAGCAACTTGTCGTTAGTGGTGATCTTATTGGTGAGGCTCTTGTGCCTTACTATCGCCAGATTCTTCCTATGTTTAACTTGTTCAAAAACTTTCACAAGACGCGTGCCAATGGGGACGTCATTGATTTCGGGCAAAGAAAACGGGATGATATTGGTGATCTCATCAACGAAACGCTTCAGATGCTTGAAATTCACGGAGGTGAGGACGCCTATATCAATATTAAGTATATGGTTCCTACCTACGAAAGCTGCATCTTTAATAATTAGATATTTCAAGGGTTTTCAGGGTTTCATCTTGTTTATAGGTTTGCACAGCAACACATTATTTATGTATTCAAAAAAGTTGCAATGCAATTATGTAATCTCATAAATCCAAGTGATCCTTTGTCCTTAGAGAGAGTATGGAAAGGAGATATGTATATGAGTATGCTATCCATACCTAAACGTGATTATTAGCTTTTGATATGCTTGATACTTTTTCTTATTATTTCCATTTTCTTATCCTCTTAACTAGGTGCATATACCTGTTTTATCTTTGATATAGTTTAGGTGCTTTCATTTGCATGAGTTCGTCTTTTGCTTGTTACGATATTGGATGACACCTCAGAAGTACTGGAGAGATTTTCAGGAATGCTTATTTTTACTTTGAAGAAGGTGGGTATAACGGATATATAAGTTTGTGGCAGAGGCAACTTGGGAGATCTTCACAACGATTAAATATACAATTGTTCATAGTGTTGTGAACTCTGATACACAGTTGAGCATAATACTTGTGGATAGGGTGCTTGATAAAGATTAATATATGTGGAGGATCGAGACCATCAACATCTTTGCACGTGTCATATCCTTTTCCTAATATTACGTTGGGTTACTTCAATATTATGAACAAATTTCACACCCGACTAATATGGGCATAGTTTTCTGTCGCATACAACACATGCTCTCCTGGTGTATTTACTAAATTCACCTTGCTTAGAACTTGAGTTTACATGTCGATATTATCGTGACACTTGAGGGCAAAATAATCAACAGACATCACATGACTGACCCAAGCTTTGTCTTCACCCTTTTATTCTGTTCGAGATGGTGTTGTAGGATAGGTGCATACGATTACACTGATCCGTTTCTCTATTTCACAGTTGATGTGAGTGGAATAAACGTATAACGTTCAAGATACTAAACGCACAACTTTATACATTCTTTACATTTTAGGCTTGTCACACATCTAGGATGTCTGACAAGGTGACCTATGATTGCTTCGTGCAAATTTGAGTAGTGAGCCCGCCATTCTTTTGTTTATGCTGTTGTAAGCATGAGGTAGGGAGGCCACGTACACATCAAGTATAGGGATTGGAATGCATCATACGAATTAATCATCTTCTTTTCCCCCATATTCTTATGATGGTGATGATGATAGGAAGTCTTAAATAGTTCCTAAATTACTCATAGTTGTCAGCTTGACGAATAACCTCTCTAATAATTTTTTAAATTCAAACTATGCTAAGTTCTGCATGGGGTTCTTGACTATATAGCTTGCAGCGCGTCTGCTTCGCGCCTTTCTCAGGGGAAAAGTTGGAAACAATAGTACTACTGTTTGCAGCCCACTTATTATCGTTGATATTGAGAGCGAGTTGCATCATGAATCCCTCATTTACCACCTTTATTTTAATATGATATTAATCAAAGCTTGTAGCGTTTTCCCCCTAAAATATTAATTGCTGAAATAACTGAGTGTATGCTTTGTTCTATAAGAAGTGCAAAGAGCTCTCCCACTTTTGTGAGTAGTGTAGTTCTATTATAGACACTTTCAATGACACAACAGGCATGCCATGACTTTCAAACTCAATATTCTCTGGCGAGTCACTGTATTTACAATCATTTACGTCAGTGCTGATGGTGAAAAAATATTTAAATGCGTATCAGTGGAATGAGGTGTTAACATCAGGGCAGTGAACATTTATTTACGCGGTAGTGTTATTGCATAGGTTGCCTAGAGACAAGTGATGCCCGTGAAATTATATATCTTTCCTCGTGCTTGTGTTGTTCTGAAACAATATGCAGACGAACAAGACTACAAAGAATTTTTTTTTTGTGTCACTAATCTAATCATCTTTTTTTTTGCTTCTGTGCTTCTTTACATAGTTATTCCTTGGTAAGTAGATTGCTAGAGGATAACCTTTATAGCACGTTGATTTAAGAAGCTTTTTTCTCAACAGTGATTCTCATAGTTACCTTTGCTCCATAGTCAAAAAACCATAGATATATTAGTTTACATAAAACTAGATAGAAAAACAGTATTTACAAAGGAAAAAGGCAAAAAAAAACAGAAAATGCCTCGCCAGCCGACAAAAAATAGAATCGCCATGCACGATATAATCGGGCAACCACTTAGCGCCTTGCCCGATACTGTTGACGCGATTCTTCGCCGTCCCGAGCCATTAGATGAAGTAGAGGTTCAGGGTATTTTTCACGAAAGTTCCTACATACTACTTCGTGCAGAGGAAGCTCTTTCAGTAAAAGATGATCAGGCTTTTTGTGCATTGTTCAAGCTCTTCTCAGAGGGGTTCGCTCATAGTGATACCTTGTTTGAGGAAGGCATCAAAACTTTTGTGCTGCATGGAACGCTGCTGGAGACTGTGCATTCCATTTTTCGTGTGGTAGTAGGGCAGAAACGGCTTCCCCTCCATAGTTCTGGGACAACTGAGCTAATACAGGTCATTAGCAGCTTGTGTGATAGTGAGGCACTAAAGGATAACTGCGGAGATCTTTTTATGTCAGATTTGTCTCATTTGCTTGCACGTATTTATGAGGATAAGGATGAAGCCAAAAGACATTTCCATCTTCAAAGAGCAGTTACCACAGCACTCATTAACTTAGTCAAGGGTTCTAAACAGAACAAACTACGTTTGAGTTCTTGGAAGTTCGTGGCGGACTGTTGTATGGCTAGTGTGGATGTTTTTTTCCAACTACAGTGTACTGAGCTTCTGTTTCGTGTGTCACGACAAAAAAGATGTGTGCTGACAGACTTAGAGAGCTCATTTCCGCAGGATATCCTTAAAAAGCTCAGTGCCCTACCGAATGACAGTACATTATTGCAAAGGATGATTGATTTGATTCAGGATTTAAATTTTGGAAACCCTGAGGTGTTACATTTTTATCTGAAACAGGTAGATGCAGCGGATTCAATGTTAACGGAAAGCACAGAAGCGTACTTCACACCTTACTATTTTACTGTGATGGTTACCTCATCTAACGCAGACAATATTACTATTCCATACAAATTCATTCGCTCTGTAACGCTTGGTAAGGATGGCCGCATCATCATCAAATTAGAGGATTTTCCTGTCAAACTTGAGGTGCTCCTGAGCCACACCCCTGGTATGGATACTGTCACTCTACACCTAACGGTAGATCGTCTGCATGCATTTAAACAGTCGGCTGTTCGTGGGTGGATTGTCTCTGAGTTGACTGCCAAGAAGGCAACTACATCTCAGCAACCAGAACAACAGCCAGCACAAACTATCCCTTTCACTCCTGTTAATCATCACAACTGCCACAGTATTAGTGGTTCAAAGCGTCAAACTCTTGACATTTCCCGCGAACAAGCTGGTGACAGACAACTAGATTTGCTCACCGATGTGGCTATCTCAGAGCTGCCTTCGGTATCCTATGGGGATACACACCATAAGAAAGCACGCCTCGAACCGTTGACAAACTTGGAGACTCCGAGTTCACGCGAACTGGAGAAGCCGATACTTGATATGATCGATAACATATCAAAGAGTGCATCTTCAGAGGAGGCACGTGCGATTTTTGCTCAGCTAAATCGACTGATTGAGGCCAAGAAGGAAGTGAGTCATAGCAAGGCTGTGATATCGCTAAACAGTCAGACGTCTTTGATTCAAACGAAGGTGGACACAGCGCGTCGCGGAGTATCTGAAAGCCGAAATATCTGGCAACAGAACATGGTGGCAGGAATGGAGAAGCTTGAGCAGCTCATTAATGATACACAAAACATGGCTGTCGATGGTGTTTTTAAACTAAACGAGGACCTCCGCCAGGTAAAGCAGAGTAATCAAGCCCTTAACGAGAGAATTGTGTTTATCGAGTTTGAGCTTCAGCGCGCCCTAGAAGAAAGCAGGGGCGTGGAATTGACAGAGGTGCAGGAATTACAGGATATGTGGAAGAGAGATATCGAACAG